>JARACY010006235.1:0-18061 GCA_029255725.1 Scrobipalpa atriplicella
GCCAGCTGCATCTCCTCCCGTGCATGCTGTAAAAATCAGCTAAGGGAATCGAGGGTTTCAGTGTATTGCAATTTAGGCGATGGGCTGACAACCCGTCACTATAGCAATATACATAATCATCATCTGTATTAACCCTCAAAACTTGTCAGACGTGGCGGAACGACCTATGTTTAGGTCGTTAACGCTCTGCCTACCCCATTAGGGATAAAGGCGTGATTATATGTATGTATGTACTATTTTCAACGTATTTTTCTTCCAGCGGCAAGACCCATTTGGAACACAACACGCCAGTCTTCAAAGAGCTCATGAAGATCCTCAAGCTCCCCGCAGACCAGTACAAGAATGTTCTAACACTCATCCGACTACAGAACTACGCGCCTCTTATCAAACATCTGAACCACCCTGGACGGGCCTTACTAGCCGTGCACTTGATAAATCATGTGCTGGATAATGATACTCGCATTACTACGCCGGAGGATGTAAGTGGACTATAATTTACATATAATTACACTCATCCGACTACAGAACTACGCGTCTCTTATCAAACATCTGAACCACCCTGGACGGGCCTTACTAGCCGTGCACTTGATAAATCATGTGCTGGATAATGATACTCGCATTACTACGCCGGAGGATGTAAGTGGACTATAATTTACATATAATTACACTCATCCGACTACAGAACTACGCGTCTCTTATCAAACATCTGAACCACCCTGGACGGGCCTTACTAGCCGTGCACTTGATAAATCATGTGCTGGATAATGATACTCGCATTACTACGCCGGAGGATGTAAGTGGACTATAATTTACATATAATTACACTCATCCGACTACAGAACTACGCGTCTCTTATCAAACATCTGAACCACCCTGGACGGGCCTTACTAGCCGTGCACTTGATAAATCATGTGCTGGATAATGATACTCGCATTACTACGCCGGAGGATGTAAGTGGACTATAATTTACATATAATTACACTCATCCGACTACAGAACTACGCGTCTCTTATCAAACATCTGAACCACCCTGGACGGGCCTTACTAGCCGTGCACTTGATAAATCATGTGCTGGATAATGATACTCGCATTACTACGCCTGAGGATGTAAGTGGACTATAATTTACATATAATTACACTCATCCGACTACAGAACTACGCGCCTCTTATCAAACATCTGCACCACCCTGAACGGGCCTTACTAGCCGTGCACTTGATAAATCATGTGCTGGATAATGATACTCGCATTACTACGCCTGAGGATGTAAGTGGACTATAATTTACATATAATTACACTCATCCGACTACAGAACTACGCGCCTCTTATCAAACATCTGAACCACCCTGGCCGGGCCTTACTAGCCGTGCACTTGATAAATCATGTGCTGAATAATGATACTCGTATTACAACGCCAGAGTCCTAACCGAACTAGAAACAACAACATAAACTTAGTGTCCTCCGCCGGAAATCGAACTCGGGACCATGTGCTAGATAATGATAGTTGTATTACTTATATTATATTTTATTTCTTTCACATTTTTTTTTTTTATTACATTAACAATTTTACTGATTGATAATAAAAAAATGTCATGCTATCCATACCCTTTTGAGCCCATAATTATGTTGAAAAAAGGGATTTGTTTCAGGTGGAATCAGTGCTGTCCATGCTGGATGTGCTGGTGAAGGATCAGGCGGACCAGCCCAGCGCTGAACCAGACCCTGAGGACTTCATGGAGGAGCAGGGACTTGTTGCCAGGGTGGTTCAGATGTTTGATAAGAGGCGCGTAGTTCTGTAGTCGGATGAGTGTAATTATATGTAAATTATAGTCCACTTACATCCTCAGGCGTAGTAATGCGAGTATCATTATCCAGCACATGATTTATCAAGTGCACGGCTAGTAAGGCCCGTTCAGGGTGGTGCAGATGTTTGATAAGAGGCGCGTAGTTCTGTAGTCGGATGAGTGTAATTATATGTAAATTATAGTCCACTTACATCCTCAGGCGTAGTAATGCGAGTATCATTATCCAGCACATGATTTATCAAGTGCACGGCTAGTAAGGCCCGTCCAGGGTGGTTCAGATGTTTGATAAGAGACGCGTAGTTCTGTAGTCGGATGAGTGTAATTATATGTAAATTATAGTCCACTTACATCCTCCGGCGTAGTAATGCGAGTATCATTATCCAGCACATGATTTATCAAGTGCACGGCTAGTAAGGCCCGTCCAGGGTGGTTCAGATGTTTGATAAGAGACGCGTAGTTCTGTAGTCGGATGAGTGTAATTATATGTAAATTATAGTCCACTTACATCCTCCGGCGTAGTAATGCGAGTATCATTATCCAGCACATGATTTATCAAGTGCACGGCTAGTAAGGCCCGTCCAGGGTGGTTCAGATGTTTGATAAGAGACGCGTAGTTCTGTAGTCGGATGAGTGTAATTATATGTAAATTATAGTCCACTTACATCCTCCGGCGTAGTAATGCGAGTATCATTATCCAGCACATGATTTATCAAGTGCACGGCTAGTAAGGCCCGTCCAGGGTGGTTCAGATGTTTGATAAGAGACGCGTAGTTCTGTAGTCGGATGAGTGTAATTATATGTAAATTATAGTCCACTTACATCCTCCGGCGTAGTAATGCGAGTATCATTATCCAGCACATGATTTATCAAGTGCACGGCTAGTAAGGCCCGTCCAGGGTGGTTCAGATGTTTGATAAGAGGCGCGTAGTTCTGTAGTCGGATGAGTGTTAGAACATTCTTGTACTGGTCTGCGGGGAGCTTGAGGATCTTCATGAGCTCTTTGAAGACTGGCGTGTTGTGTTCCAAATGGGTCTTGCCGCTGGAAGAAAAATACGTTGAAAATAGTACATACATACATATAATCACGCCTTTATCCCTAATGGGGTAGGCAGAGCGTTAACGACCTAAACATAGGTCGTTCCGCCACGTCTGACAAGTTTTGAGGGTTAATACAGATGATGATTATGTATATTGCTATAGTGACGGGTTGTCAGCCCATCGCCTAAATTGCAATACACTGAAACCCTCGATTCCCTTAGCTGATTTTTACAGCATGCACGGGAGGAGATGCAGCTGGCACATTCTGTTTTTCTATCACTCCCAGTCCAGCATGGAAGTAGTCTATGGTCATTCCTTATTTAAAGCGCCGTACGTCAAATTAAGAATGTCAAAGTCACGTGTTTGTTTGCTATCCTGTTCTTATGTCAAATTTAAGAAAGTGACAGCGCTACTAAGAATTAGAATTAGTAATAGTGCGTCCTGAATTAACACCAATGTCATATTTAATCAATTTAATGTCAGATCAGGAATGTCAAAGTCATGTGTTTATTTGCTATCCTGTTCTTATGTCAAATATAAGAAAGTGACAGCGCTACTAAGAATTAGAATTAGTAAATGGACGGCGTGAATCGAGGCCATTATGTTGTAGTTGTGTGGGTTTGATTCAGGTGTTCCCAGACGAGTTCCACCTGGCGAACCTGCAGCCGTTCCTCAAGTCGTGCGCGGAGCTGCAGCCCGGAGTCAACATCAAGAACATCATCATCGCACTGATTGAGCGACTCGCCGCATACAGTCAGGTGAATATTCAACTAAAAGATCAGTTTTAAGAACCAATCACCAAATGTAACACGGTTCCGGAAACATTTAAAATTAAATAAAAATCTACGCTAAATCCCTTAATAAATGTAAAAAAAAAATTTTTTTTGGTCAGAGACAACTTAAACATACAAGTTGATAAGTGAATTTTCCCCTGGGTTTTTGACATCGAAGAATCCAAAACAAATCTTAGCACTTTGAAATTATACCGCTTGTGCCTGAAATCCAAAATGGTCCCCAATTTTTTTTTTAATAGTTTGTATAAGGTCGATTGACGTTATAAAACCTTTAGGACCATTTTGTCGACTTCCTAAAATGTCAACTTCCCAAAAAGTTGAGTTTCCTAAAATGTTGACTTTTCATAGTTTCGCAAAATGTTGACTTCAAAAATGTTGACATTTTGTCGACTTCCTAAAATGTCGACTTCCCAAAAAGTTAAGTTTCCTAAAATGTTGACTTTTCATAGTTTCGCAAAATGTTGACTTCAAAAATGTTGACATTTTGTCGACTTCCTAAAAGTCGACTTCCCAAAAAGTTAAATTTCCTAAAATGTTGACTTTTCATAGTTTCGCAAAATGTTGACTTCAAAAATGTTGACATTTTGTCGACTTCCTAAAATGTCGACTTCCCAAAAAGTTGAGTTTCCTAAAATGTTGACTTTTCATAGTTTCGCAAAATGTTGACTTCAAAAATGTTGACGTTTTGATTGATTTTGTATGGACCATTCTTCTTTTTCCAGAGAAATGAAGGCAATATAAACCTGAATGTGGTGATGGAAGATGGTAAGGAACAGGAGGTGCAGCTGTTCGAAGTGTTCTCCGACCAGGTGGCCGCTATCACACAGGTAACCATGACCACTGACTTCTTCTGGCTTGTTCCCTCCTGGGAATCGAACCCAAGTCCTCCGGATCGAGAGCCCAAGGCTCACACCACTAGACCACGGAGGCAGTTACCACTGACTAAAAAGACCTAAAGAGTGAAAGACTAAGACTTATGGACTTCCTATAAGCCCTTATGGTACCTCTAGGATTTGATGACGATGATATGATGCCGTCAAAAGTTGCATGACGTCAGCTAGCTGTCAGTAAACGACATACCAGGCGGAGTATCTTAGTATACTATGACCCTGACCATAAATTTAAAAGTTCTGTCATACATAAATCACGCCTTTATCCCTAATGGGGTAGGCAGAGCGTCTACGACCCAAACAAAGGTCGTTCCGCCCAAAGACTTTTGGTTCCGCCACGTGTGACAAGTTTTGTTTAAGATTGATCTGTATATTGCTGTAGTGACAGGTTGTCAGCCCATCGCCTAAATTAAAATAAACTGAAACCCTCGAATCCCTTAGACCGGGAGGTGATGCAGCTGGCACATTCTATGTTTTATTTTATCGCTCCCAGTCCAGCATGGAAGCATCACTTCAAGACTTCATACCTTTACTTAAATCTGATTTACCGTGTCTTTAGTAAGACGATTTTTTCAATGAGGGCGCCAATTAGCCCGAGGACCGGATTGATCTCGTGTGTGTTTCCCCAGAGCCGCACAGACATGCCTCCGGAAGACATGCTGAGCCTCCAACTGGCACTACTCAAGCTGGCGCAGAGGTGTCACCCCGACAAGCTTGCTTACGTGGACAGAGTGCTGGCTCACACAGACAACATATGCAACGAGATACACCAGACCAGGTGAATGTTATGCCAGTGTCTTATAACAGGTATCCTCTGGGTTTGTTCGCTCCATCGTCGACTCAGTGACGGTCATCCCTGACCTAGGCCCGTATTTATAATCAGCTCTTAAGGCTCGTATTTATAAAGCGATCTTGAGCGATTGAGAGCAATATTTAGTCTGGATTTGACAGATCATTTTGTACTGCAATGAAAATTCTGATACGAGCTCAAACTAGCTGTCACTCTTGAGTGCTGATTATAAATACGGGCCTAAGAGTGACAGCGATAATGTTTCGTTGGCTGTTTCTCATTAACCGTGATAGTTAGATAGTTGAAATTTTCACAGATGATGTATTTCTGTTGCCGCTATAACAACAAATACTAAAAACTGTCCAAGCGCGAGTCGGACAACAGATATGATTTTATTTACCATTTTTATAAATTATGGTCCGACTCGCACTTGGCCGGTTTTTAAAATCTTTTTGAAATATCTGTTGTGGATGTGTATTATTCTGGATCGAATGAAGATTTCATTTAATTTGGATATTCTTTAGCTATGCATTTTCCTAAACATACTATTTCCCACGCTGGACTGGGAGTGATAGAAAAACATAGAATGTACCAGCTGCATCTCCTCCCGCGCATGCTGTAAAAATCAGCTAAGGGATTCGAGGGTTTCAGTATTATAATTTAGGCGATCGGCTGACAACCTGTCACTATAGCAATATACATATCCATCTGGAATAACCCTCAACATTTGTCAGACGTGGCGGAACGACCTATGTTTTGTTTAGGTCGTTAACGCTCTGCCTACCCCATTAGGGATAAAGGCGTGATTATATGTATGTATGTACTATTTTCAACGTATTTTTCTTCCAGCGGCAAGACCCATTTGGAACACAACACGCCAGTCTTCAAAGAGCTCATGAAGATCCTCAAGCTCCCCGCAGACCAGTACAAGAATGTTCTAACACTCATCCGACTACAGAACTACGCGCCTCTTATCAAACATCTGAACCACCCTGGACGGGCCTTACTAGCCGTGCACTTGATAAATCATGTGCTGGATAATGATACTCGCATTACTACGCCGGAGGATGTAAGTGGACTATAATTTACATATAATTACACTCATCCGACTACAGAACTACGCGTCTCTTATCAAACATCTGAACCACCCTGGACGGGCCTTACTAGCCGTGCACTTGATAAATCATGTGCTGGATAATGATACTCGCATTACTACGCCGGAGGATGTAAGTGGACTATAATTTACATATAATTACACTCATCCGACTACAGAACTACGCGTCTCTTATCAAACATCTGAACCACCCTGGACGGGCCTTACTAGCCGTGCACTTGATAAATCATGTGCTGGATAATGATACTCGCATTACTACGCCGGAGGATGTAAGTGGACTATAATTTACATATAATTACACTCATCCGACTACAGAACTACGCGTCTCTTATCAAACATCTGAACCACCCTGGACGGGCCTTACTAGCCGTGCACTTGATAAATCATGTGCTGGATAATGATACTCGCATTACTACGCCGGAGGATGTAAGTGGACTATAATTTACATATAATTACACTCATCCGACTACAGAACTACGCGTCTCTTATCAAACATCTGAACCACCCTGGACGGGCCTTACTAGCCGTGCACTTGATAAATCATGTGCTGGATAATGATACTCGCATTACTACGCCTGAGGATGTAAGTGGACTATAATTTACATATAATTACACTCATCCGACTACAGAACTACGCGCCTCTTATCAAACATCTGCACCACCCTGAACGGGCCTTACTAGCCGTGCACTTGATAAATCATGTGCTGGATAATGATACTCGCATTACTACGCCTGAGGATGTAAGTGGACTATAATTTACATATAATTACACTCATCCGACTACAGAACTACGCGCCTCTTATCAAACATCTGAACCACCCTGGCCGGGCCTTACTAGCCGTGCACTTGATAAATCATGTGCTGAATAATGATACTCGTATTACAACGCCAGAGTCCTAACCGAACTAGAAACAACAACATAAACTTAGTGTCCTCCGCCGGAAATCGAACTCGGGACCATGTGCTAGATAATGATAGTTGTATTACTTATATTATATTTTATTTCTTTCACATTTTTTTTTTTTATTACATTAACAATTTTACTGATTGATAATAAAAAAATGTCATGCTATCCATACCCTTTTGAGCCCATAATTATGTTGAAAAAAGGGATTTGTTTCAGGTGGAATCAGTGCTGTCCATGCTGGATGTGCTGGTGAAGGATCAGGCGGACCAGCCCAGCGCTGAACCAGACCCTGAGGACTTCATGGAGGAGCAGGGACTTGTTGCCAGGTCATGATAAATTATCTGTCAATAGGAAAAATTTCAACTTTAAGATTTCTAGCTGATCATATTGTCTGCTGAAAATAAAAAAAAACTGTGAAGAAATTATTTCGATACGGCAATTAGTTACGAGATATAGAATTTTAGTATGAGCATGTAAAGTAAAAGAGAAAAGGCAAATAAATATTGAGGATAAAGCGTAAATCACAGAAAATACGCAAAGGATTTCTAGATATTACTATTTTATTTTATTGCAAATAGGAACACCAACATCTTTTAAATTAAACATTACATTAGGCTTATATCATAACTTAAAATAACTAATTTAAAAGACAATTATAGGTGTACACATCATTCTTATAGAAATACAACAGTATGAACATTTAGTTGTTCTACCTATTTTAGTTTATAACTAGATTACTTGGTGCTTGTCTCGTCTAGCCATTAGTGCTGGCCCTCTATCCTGTGATTGTCCAACTTGATGCTCATTATACATAGGTATAGGTTATATACAAAAACGACCTAAACATAGGTTGTTCCGCCACGTCTGACAAGTTTCGAAGGCTAATACAGATGATGATTATGTATATTGCTATAGTGACGGGTTGTCAGCCCATCGCCTAAATTGCAATACACTCGATTCCTTTAGCTGATTTTTACAGCATGCACGGGAGGAGATGCAGCTGGCACATTCTACGTTTTTCTATCACTCCCAGTCCAGCATGGAAGCAAGCAAGCAGCATGCTCATTATAGTTTTTTTTATCAGGCTCATCCACCACTTTAAATCGGACTCGGCCGACCAACAGTACCTGATCTTGAGCGCGGCGCGCAAGGTGCTGCAACATGGCGGCGCCAGGAGGATACAACATACCTTCCCACCGATACTCTTCCATGCCTATAGACTCGCCTTCACGTACAAGGATTTGAAAGACGAGGTATAATACTACCTGATTTTAAGCACAATTCAAATTTTGTATTTAGGCTAATAATTAAAAAATAATGAACACGTGTTTCAGCGTTTTTGTATTTTTACCCCTAAGGGGGTTAAATATGGGATGAAAGTTTGTATGGAAATTCCGTCAATTTTAATGGTACGATCTTCTAATTTTGTATTTAGGCTAATGATTAAAAAATAATGAACACGTGTTTCAGCGTTTTTGTATTTTCCACCCCTAAGGGGGTTAAATATGATTAAAGTTTGTATGGAAATTCCGTCAATTTTATAGGTACGATCTTCTAATTTTGTATTTAGGCTAATGATTAAAAAATAATGAACACGTGTTTCAGCGTTTTTGTATTTTTACCCCTAAGGGAGTTAAATATGGGATGAAAGTTTGTATGGAAATTCCGTCAATTTTAATGGTACGATCTTCTAATTTTGTATTTAGGCTAATGATTAAAAAATAATGAACACGTGTTTCAGCGTTTTTGTATTTTTACCCCTAAGGGGGTTAAAATATGGGATGAAAGTTTGTATGGAAATTCCGTCAATTTAAAAGGTACGATCTTCTAATTTTGTATTTAGGCTAATGATTAAAAAATAATGAACACGTGTTTCAGAGTTTTTGTATTAAATAGGGGATGGAAAATTGTATGGGAATTCCGTTAATTTTGAAGTTAGGGTCTATTAATTTGTATTTGCCACAGAAACTCAATCGCACAGGAAAACATTTTTAGCTGCCGGTTATAGTTACGTCTGTAACGGCATTTATACCTTTTTAGATTATTCCTTCACACCTTGATGGATCATCTTTATACTTTTGTGGATGAATGACACATCTTTCTTTGGTTTGATTATCCTAATTCCTTGTTTTATTTCAGGATGAAATGTGGGAGAAGAAATGTCAGAAAATATTCCAGTTCTGCCATCAGACCATCACGATGCTCGTCAAGGCTGAACTTGCGGAACTACCACTGAGGTAGGTTCTCACGTTTCTGCACAATTTGTACAATGGCGTCAATTCTCGCGGCAGAATTTTAATTCTAATTCTTAGTAGCGCTGTCTTTTTCTTAATTTTGACATAAGAACAGTATAATAATAGTATAGTAGTATTATTTTTTTAAAGGCTGAATGCGCAATAAAAAAATAAAGAATAAATAATTTTATGTGTGTTACTTCCATGCTGGACTGAGAGAGATAGAAAAACATAGAATGTGCCAGCTGCATCTCCTCCCGGGCATGCTGTAAAAACCAGCTAAGGGATTCGAGGGTTTAAGTGTATTGCAATTTATAGGGTCACTACAGCAATATACATAATAATCTATAATAATAACCCTCAAAACTTGTCAGACGAGGCGGAATGACTTTTGTTTAGGTCGTTTTTGCTCTGCCTGCCCCGCTAGGGATAAAGGCGTGATTTGTGTATGTATGTGTGTATGTTCATTCCACAGATTATACCTACAAGGAGCTTTAGCGATCAGCGAGATCGGATTCGCGAATCACGAGACCATCGCTTACGAGTTCCTCTCGCAAGCATTCTCGCTGTATGAAGACGAAATATCCGACAGTAAGGCTCAGCTCGCCGCCATCACACTGATCATAGCCACCTTTGAACAGATCAACTGCTTCGGTAAGTGACTATTCTTCTTTGATAAACAATACTTACCAGATACACAATAGGCTGTGTGACTGGTTTTTAATAGTATATTGCTAACCAAGGGATGGAAGTCAACAAATGCATGCGAGGTTTTTGGCGCCCGAGCACAGCGAAGGCGCTAATGGTACGAGTATGCATTTGATGCTTACACCCGAGGTTTACATATCGAATGAAAGGTAAGTTAAAATGATGGGAAAATATAAGAAAATTAAATCATGAAAGTACGACGAAACAGTAGGCAAAACCAACTCACTATGAGCGAATTTAACTTATAAATATGATATTCCGTGATTCTATGCGACATATTAAGTACTGGCCTGTTCGATATTTAAATAAATTCGAATAGAATTTGTTATAATAATCGATTCCGATTCGATTAATCACCCGATTCCGTGTGTTTGAATTTGAAATAAGGCTATTAACTTTTTTTTTTTTTGGAAATTTAATAGTTTTTCAAGTTCTTGGTTTTGAGTATAAATAGATAATGGATGTATTTAAATATCTCTTTTATATTCTCTATTCTTATCTCTCTATCTTCGTGCGAATGTCCACCAGTATAAGGCTATGAGTGTGGTCGTATATCACATTATACACATATATTCCCAGGTGCGGAGAACGCGGAACCGATGCGCACACAGTGTGCCCTAGCGGCCAGTAAACTGTTGAAGAAGCCCGACCAGAGCAGAGCCGTCGCACTGTGCGCACATCTCTTCTGGAAGGGCGCCAAGGACGGGGAACAGGTCATCTCTTGATTCTAACCAATTTCAGCTCGGCAGCTCCCCCACTGACTGATTTTACGTCTGCCCTGTTCAAAGGGCTATGTTACAATCAGCTAACGTGATTCAATTGAAAGTAGCCATTCAATGAACGAGCTAGTCATTTAATCAAATAGCAGATTTAACCAGATCACTGCGACATACCTATCTATCTAAAGTTTACTTAGGCCGGTATTTATAATCAGCTCTCAAGAGTGACAACGAGTTTGAGTTTGTATCAGAAATGTCATTTTAGTACAAAACGGCCTGTCAAATCCATAGGTACTTAATATTGCTCTCACTCTTGAGATCGCTTTATAAATACGGGCTTAGTAACAAGATTTCCATAATGTTTTCCAGTGGGCACTGAATGACTCAAGTCGTGCCTTAGACTGCCTGAAGAAGGCGGCGCGCGTCGCGCAGCAGTGTATGGATGGCGGGGTGCAGGTAACATTTCATTTTTTCACTTCTCATGCTCGTAAAAGTACTACTTCGTGCAGGGTGTAGACTGAAGTTGAACTTTGCACAAGTAGCTTTTTAAATGTGTCTATACTAAGCATAGACTTAGAATGGTATAGACTGCGGCTGAGCGTGCCACCGAAAAGGACGGAAAATGTACTACGCGACCAAAACAATAGGCGCATGATGTCCTCAGCAGCGCCCAATTTGTTTTGGTTGCATAGTAGCGAAGTAGTTGGCTGGCCTTAAAAAAACCGGCACGCGCAGTAAAACAAAAAACCTTATCATTCTGTCTCGCTTTTTTACACGTCCTAGTCATGAGTTGCTCTTTGTCTTGTGTGAGTGAATCAGATGCTATCACGTCGTCTATAGTTTTCTCTGTCTACGATACTAAGGCAGAGACAATTAAAGCTATGGAGCCAAACGCAATAAAAAGTGCACGGATAAAACTTGTTGTTCCCTACAGTTAGATTGTTATTTTGAACGGGATTATTACCAGTCTTCTCGTGACCATGAAGCTTGAAACAGCTCTGAAATATCAAGGTGATAAAAAAAATAATCGTAGTAATAATCCCGTTCAAAAAATTAAGTAAAGATGATTTTAACTGTAAGTATACTACACACTATGCCGCCAGCTGTCGGCGGCCGGCCTTGCCGCGCGTGTCGCAAGAGCCGCGAGCCGCGCGGCATAGTGTGTAGGAACCTTTACAATAAGTATTTTTCTGTCCCAGGCGCAGCTCCTGGCTGAGTTGTTAGGCAGATACGCTCTGCTCAGAGAAAGAGGAAACACCGCGCTCACTACACAACTTATTGATGCTGTAAGTATTAAGGCCCCTTATTTATTATATTATTATTATTTCAGTTTCAAGAAAATATGAGTCTGACAGTCGTGACTTCCTATCAGGAATAGTATCTTTTCTCCGAACCAGAATAATCCACACTTCGTCTCCCCCAGCCAGATAATCCACATTTCAAATCTCCCCCAGCCAGATAATTTACATTTCAAGTCTCCCCCAGCCAGATAATCCACATTTCAAGCCTCCCCCAGCCAGATAATCCACACTTCAAGTCTCCCCCAGCCAGATAATCCACATTTCAAGTCTCCCCCAGCCAGATAATCCACATTTCAAATCTCCCCCAGCCAGATAATCCACATTTCAAATCTCCCCCAGCCAGATAATCCACATTTCAAGCCTCCCCCAGCCAGACACACATTTCAAGCCTCCCTCAGCCAGATTAATTTCGGGTGTCCCTTAGCCAGATAATTCTCATATCCTGTCACCCCGAACCAGATAATTGACATTTCAAAACTCCCTCATCCAGATAATCCACATTTCAAGTATCCACAGCCAGATTAATATTTAATTTACTTTTCACCTCAATAATTCACATTTTAAACATAAATACTGTCGCTTATCAGATAATCCAGAAGATCCGCGAGGAGTTGGCCAACCTGGACCAGTGCGAGGAGGTGGAGCAGATCACCAAACACTTCCACAACACGCTGCAGCACCTCCGCAACCGACAGGAGAACGACAGTGACGGGCTCGGCTACGAGGGACTCACCCTCGCTTAACAACATATCATGACATGGTGGGAAGTTAGGGGAATGAGTCCGTTTAAGGGGATACCCAGAGCTAGGTGGCGCCCTCATCAGTCAAAAAAATCATTACTCACCGAAAAAGCAATTAATCGAAAATCCGGTAACCAGATTGAAATAAAAGCAAAGAAGATAATTTAGAACATCATAAAGTTGCAATTCATAGTTCCTGGTAGTAACAGAAGGAAAATTTGCGAAAAACGGCCACTTTTAGCACTTTTGGTATCTGTAACTGCTGTAAACACTGAATCATGAATTTATAGTACTTAAAACAAACTTCAGTACCTATTCTTTAATCTGGTTTACCGGATTTTCGATTCATTGCGTTTCCAGTGAGTATTGATTTTTTTAACTGATGAGGGCGCTGGCGGCACCGGGGATCCCCTTAACAAAGATATCATGACATGGTGGGAAGTTAGGAAATGAGTCGTTTAAACAGCTTCGGTTAATAATTGTTTAAAATAGGCCCGGTTAAATATCGAAACAGGCCTCTGTTAAATAAATTTTAAAACTGCCTCGGTTAAAACTCAAATGCATTATTCAGGAATTCATTATTCATTCGATATCAAAAAACATTCCTAAATTATGTACTGAGATTACAGTTTGTAAATCACAACACAACACATTGGGGTCAATTCTAGGTGCCATCGCTAAAACTAAAATTAAAATCTATCTCTCTCTTTTAAAATAATAAGATAGAAAAAGAACAGGTGACTTATACTTTATGGTTTTAAAACTTTTTCTGAATTTATTTTGCACATTCCTCTGTATTTTTTCTGCCATCTAAATACATGGCGGTTATATTTGACAATCATATGAAATTCGTAGAGTATAATCGAAAACCAAACAGTATTAATCTCATGTCCCCTTTCAAACTTTTTAATCTGAAAGAGACAGACAACTTAAATTTAGATGGCATCGAGCTCATTATATTTTATTCTCCAAAATTTTTGTTTAATTTACTCAGTGGTATCGGATCTGTTTTAATTGTAAATAAACTGTATTGTTTCAATTAATTTTAAATTTTAATTGTAATCGTAGCTTTAATATTATAAGCTAAACAATGTATTATTGGAGTTTTATAGAAGCAATATAATTGTATGTTATTGTAATAAACAGTAGTTTTATTTCTTGTCTCGTAAAGGATCGATTCTTTCATAAGATCAACGAAGACTTTGAAGAAAGAATTATATCAGAGTTTAGCCCTCCCTCGAGCACCCAAACTTTTATCACCCATAAATATCTACTGGACTAAAGGACAAACTTAAGTTTGCTGTTGTCCCCATACTAGATATAGGGAGACGACTACGGCAATAAGTTTGTAATCCTTTTTTTTGGTTATATTTGAACAAATTTACAGGTTTTAGATTTTTTTTCCTTTGATTGTGCTATTAGACACTGCTTCCTTCTAAATTTCGTGTTTGTAGGTCAATGGGAAGTACCCTGTAGGTTTTTGAATCTTGAGGATGGCAAAACCTATAGGGTACTTCCCGATGACCTAGGATCTGAAATTTGGCAAGAAGCAATGGTCTCCTAGCACAACCAAAGGAAAAAATCCAAAATAAATATTTTTTTAGTTAGATCACAAAAAAAGTATACTTTTAGTTTTCAGTTCCCTTGCAATTAATCAAACAAACGTTCGTATCTTTTGATTGCGAAGACTTAGAAGTACGATTCTTTTACAGCTTCAAGGGACCCAGACTTGGATATTCAGTATAAATTTCAACTTGATAGATCCATGAATTACTGAGAAAAAGGGTCTTGACAGACGGACAGACAGACAGACTGACAACCGAGTGATCCTATAAAGGTTCCTTTTTTCCTCTTGAGGTACGGAATCCTAAAAATCAGGTTATTCTTACAAATAAAATGAGCTCGATGCCATCTAAATTTAAGTTGTCTGTCTCTTTCAGATTAAAAAGTTTGAAGGGGACATGAGATTAATACTGTTTGGTTTTCGATTATACTCTACGAATTTCATATGATTGTCAAATTATATAAACCGCCATGTATTTAGATGGCAGAAAAAATACAGAGGAATGTGCAAAATAATTCAGAAAAAGTTTAAAACCATAAAGTATAAGTCACCTGTTCTTTTTCTATCTTATTATTTTAAAAGAGAGAGATAGATTTTAATTTTAGTTTTAGCGATGGCACCTAGAATTGACCCCAATGTGTTGTGTTGTGATTTACAAACTGTAATCTCAGTACATAATTTAGGAATGTTTTTTGATATCGATGAATAATGAATTCCTGAATAATGCATTTGAGTTTTAACCGAGGCAGTTTTAAAATTTATTTAACAGAGGCCTGTTTCGATATTTAACCGGGCCTATTTTAAACAATTATTAACCGAAGCTGTTTAAACGACTCATTTTCCTAACTTCCCAACATGTCATGATATCTTGTTAAGGGGATCCCCGGTGCCGCCAGCGCCCTCATCAGTTAAAAAAATCAATACTCACTGGAAAACGCAATGAATCGAAAATCCGGTAAACCAGATTAAAGAATAGGTACTGAAGTTTGTTTTAAGTACTATAAATTCATGATTCAGTGTTTAACAGCAGTTACAGATACCAAAAGTGCTAAAAGTGGCCGTTTTTCGCAAATTTTCCTTCTGGTTACTACCAGGAACTATGAATTGCAACTTTATGATGTTCTAAATTATCTTCTTTGCTTTTATTTCAATCTGGTTACCGGATTTTCGATTAATTGCTTTTTCGGTGAGTAATGATTTTTTGACTGATGAGGGCGCCACCTAGCTCAGGGTATCCCCTTAAACGACTCATTCCCCTAACTTCCCACCATGTCATGATATGTTGTTAAGCGAGGGTGAGTCCCTCGTAGCCGAGCCCGTCACTGTCGTTCTCCTGTCGGTTGCGGAGGTGCTGCAGCGTGTTGTGGAAGTGTTTGGTGATCTGCTCCACCTCCTCGCACTGGTCCAGGTTGGCCAACTCCTCGCGGATCTTCTGGATTATCTGATAAGCGACAGTATTTATGTTTAAAATGTGAATTATTGAGGTGAAAAGTAAATTAAATATTAATCTGGCTGTGGATACTTGAAATGTGGATTATCTGGATGAGGGAGTTTTGAAATGTCAATTTCTGGTTCGGGGTGACAGGATATGAGAATTATCTGGCTAAGGGACACCCGAAATTAATCTGGCTGAGGGAGGCTTGAAATGTGTGTCTGGCTGGGGGAGGCTTGAAATGTGGATTATCTGGCTGGGGGAGATTTGAAATGTGGATTATCTGGCTGGGGGAGATTTGAAATGTGGATTATCTGGCTGGGGGAGACTTGAAATGTGGATTATCTGGCTGGGGGAGACTTGAAGTGTGGATTATCTGGCTGGGGAGGCTTGAAATGTGGATTATCTGGCTGGGGAGACTTGAAATGTAAATTATCTGGCTGGGGGAGATTTGAAATGTGGATTATCTGGCTGGGGGAGACGAAGTGTGGATTATTCTGGTTCGGAGAAAAGATACTATTCCTGATAGGAAGTCACGACTGTCAGACTCATATTTTCTTGAAACTGAAATAATAATAATATAATAAATAAGGGGCCTTAATACTTACAGCATCAATAAGTTGTGTAGTGAGCGCGGTGTTTCTCTTTCTCTGAGCAGAGCGTGATCTGCCTAACAACTCAGCCAGGAGCTGCGCCTGGGACAGAAAAATACTTATTGTAAAGGTTCCTACACACTATGCCGCGCGGCTCGCGGCTCTTGCGACACGCGCGGCAAGGCCGGCCGCCGACAGCTGGCGGCATAGTGTGTAGTATACTTACAGTTAAAATCATCTTTACTTAATTTTTGAACGGGATTATTACTACGATTATTTTTTTTTATCACCTTTGATATTTCAGAGCTGTTTCAAGCTTCATGGTCACGAGAAGACTGGTAATAATCCCGTTCAAAATAACATATCTAACTGTAGGGAACAACAAGTTTTATCCGTGCACTTTTTTATTGCGTTTGGCTCCATAGCTTTAATTGTCTCTGCCTTAGTATCGTAGACAGAGAAAACTATAGACGACGTGATAGCATCTGATTCACTCACACAAGACAAAGAGCAACTCATGACTAGGACGTGTAAAAAAGCGAGACAGAATGATAAGGTTTTTTTGTTTTACTGCGCGTGCTCGGTTTTTTAAGGCCAGCCAACTACTTCGCTACTATGCAACCAAAACAAATTGGGCGCTGCTGAGGACATCATGCGCCTATTGTTTTGGTCGCGTAGTACATTTTCCGTCCTTTTCGGTGGCCACGCTCAGCCGCAGTCTATACCATTCTAAGTCTATGCTTAGTATAGACACATTTAAAAAGCTACTTGTGCAAAGTTCAACTTCAGTCTACACCCTGCACGAAGTAGTACTTTTACGAGCATGAGAAGTGAAGAAAATGAAATGTTACCTGCACCCCGCCATCCATACACTGCTGCGCGACGCGCGCCGCCTTCTTCAGGCAGTCTAAGGCACGACTTGAGTCATTCAGTGCCCACTGGAAAACATTATGGAAATCTTGTTACTAAGCCCGTATTTATAAAGCGATCTCAAGAGTGAGAGCAATATTAAGTACCTATGGATTTGACAGGCCGTTTTGTACTAAAATGACATTTCTGATACAAACTCAAACTCGTTGTCACTCTTGAGAGCTGATTATAAATACCGGCCTAAGTAAACTTTAGATAGATAGGTATGTCGCAGTGATCTGGTTAAATCTGCTATTTGATTAAATGACTAGCTCGTTCATTGAATGGCTACTTTCAAATTGAATCACGTTAGCTGATTGTAACATAGCCCTTTGAACAGGCAGACGTAAAATCAGTCAGTGGGGGAGCTGCCGAGCTGAAATTGGTTAGAATCAAGAGATGACCTGTTCCCCGTCCTTGGCGCCCTTCCAGAAGAGATGTGCGCACAGTGCGACGGCTCTGCTCTGGTCGGGCTTCTTCAACAGTTTTACTGGCCGCTAGGGCACACTGTGTGCGCATCGGTTC
>JARACY010006236.1:0-18061 GCA_029255725.1 Scrobipalpa atriplicella
ATGAGTATTTCGCGATTTTTTTTTCACATTTATTTTTGTATGGTGACAACAATTCTTATCTTACTGATAATTAAAAAAAAGTCGTGCATATTCCTTATTATTGACTTAGTAAACAGGTTTTTATGTTTTCATATAAAAACATACAAACATAATAATAATTATTATTTTTTTGACTTTGTATCACTTGAAGTTTCATTATTATTATTCATATATAAGTTGAGTTTATTATCAATTGATTTATATTATTATTTAGTTTTAAGTACGTATGTTATCATTTGGAAATAAGTTTTTAACATATTTTATAGGATCTTTTTGAATGTGGTATCATTCATATAATATAATATACGAGGTGTAAGGGACAGCATACCGAAAACTTATAGGGGTTGCTCAGTCAACGAAACTGAACAACTACCACAAGGTTTTTTTTTTTTCAGGAAATGATAAAAAAAAACCATACAAATTGTCTGGTCATTTTATATAGAAAAGTAATTTTTTTTTTCATCTTCTAAAAGAATGTCCTTATGAAAGTTGTTCAGTTTCGTTAACTGAGCAACCCTTATCAGTTTGCGGGAAGCTGTCCCTTACATCCCATACACCGTTATTTCTTTGTCGCATTGATTTAGTTTTTTTAGGACATATTTTGTATTAAAGAAGAACAAATAATGAATCCTTAACACATAGTCATACCTATATCCCTTGCAGGGTAGGAGATCTGTATCTCTGGATATCTGTCCTTTTTCTGGAATAGCCTAGAAAAAGGATTTATATCCATGGCAATTTGTCCTTTTTCTAGGCGATCTATGGTTACATAGAAAAAGAGTCCAAATCTTTATTTTGAGTATTTAGTAATATTTGTTTTTAAGGACATTATTTTGTATTAAAGAAGAACAAATAATGAATCCTTAACACATAGTCATACCTATATCCCTTGCAGGGTAGGAGATCTGTATCTCTGGATATCTGTCCTTTTTCTGGAATAGCCTAGAAAAAGGACTTATATCCATGGCAATTTGTCCTTTTTCTAGCCGATCTATGGTCAGATAGAAAAAGAGTCAAATATTTATTTTGAGTATTTAGTATGGACGAATAAAACAAAGAGGACTGACAACCTCCCTTATAAACTGCGTACACCGCTACTTAGCAGCGCCATCTATTGACATTAGCAAAATATTGTGTAAACTGAATATGTATTGAAATTCAGATGTTTTAAACAGCAATTCTCATTGTGTATTTCTACTTTAAAAATCTTAAAAGATAATTTGGATCAAGTTGTTATTGAATTTATTCAATGTCATGATATTAACGACGGACTCTTCGAGCAATATGCCAGCGCCATCTAGGTTTTGCTCGCATTTTGACCTTTTTATCGAGTATCGAGGTACGCTCTCTAGTATGGCGGTTAGCAGTCCTCTAGAGTAGTTAGTCCATGGTATTTAGTAATATTTGTATGTATGATACCATATTCACCACCGACACTGAGGGAAATAAAATACAGAGAAAGCTTTATACATTACTAGCCGGTTTCACTCGCGTCTAAATAGATTTGGTATTTTTTAGGGTTCCGTTGTCAACAAGGAACCCTTATAGTTTCGCCATGTCTGTCTGTCTGTCCGTCTGTATGCCGCGCCCCTATTCACATGCAATTTGGACTTTGGTATGAAGACAGATTATAATGACGCAAATCTAGAAATCTAAAAAACAATTCAAAAATACCATTTTTGGACCCCCTCCCATACAAGTGAAAGGGGGGGCAAAAAAAAATTGTTTTTATTTTTTTAGCTCCTTTTACGTTACTGAAACACCCCCTAAGCTATGGCACGCAATTAAATTAACATTCTGTATTACGGCTTTATCTATCATACTGCGACACATGTACCTATTCTGTTACACACTGTATAATCGCTTGTGGCTGTAGTATATAAAGCTTTCGTTTGTATATGGTTGTTCAGTTTACTGTGCTGCCGAGGTTAGTTGTTCAGTCCAAAGCAGCTTCCACTGTGAACTACAATAAAACATGTGTGGTTTGTACTTATGCGTTTTATTTCATACTTACTATTTCTGTATCTTTTGACTTCCTATACAAAATGACTCGCTGCTGACACCATTATAGTCCTCCCAACCGATTTTCGGTGACGGCGGTCAATCTCCCAGAGATCAGCCAACTGCGCGGGACTAGTTTTTAGTGCCCAAATGTTTGCGCAACACACAAGTGCACTCTCTATTCCTTCAATCTCTTATTCTGATGGGACAGACTGACTGACACGACCAGAGAGAAATCAGGCGCAGGACCGACTATTTTACATGCCCATCCGACAGCATGGATCATCTTACTTTTCGGACAATCAGGTGATCGGCCTGCAATGTCCTAACCAAACTAGAAACTACAACACAAAGGCATTGTCCCCCACCGGGAATCGAACACCATTATACAGGGTGTTCGGCTGGCAGATAGGTGGGGTCATCTGCTATCTACCTAGCCCAAAAAAAATGACCTAGGCCGCAGTTTTTTTTTTTATAACCGAATTTCATGTCAATATCATAATTTCCACAGTACTGTACTGGCAATATTATCCACTAGTCCAACTCGGTGGAATTATAGTGGTCCAGCTAGGTGGAACTAGTGTTCCAACTCGGTGGTACTAGTGGTCCAACTCGGTGGAACTAGTGGTCCAACTCGGTGGAACTAGTGTTCCAACTCGGTGAAACTAGTGGTCCTGTATGTTACCATTGTATCACACTTGAAGGATATTCAGATTGTTTTAAAAATAAAACCACCACATTTATGAATAATCATATATTACAATATAGTCCACCACACATCGAGTATCACAGCTCCGAAGAGCGCCGCATTCCGCTAATTTCCACAGTACTACCTGTATACTGGCAATATTATCCACCCTTTACTGTAGCGGCCTTTGAAAACTAGAGCTATTAACAAGACAATAATGAGGAGTTGGGTTTGTTTCTGGAACATTATAACCCGGGCATTTATAAGCATCATCTGTGTGAGTGAGTAGGCTACAAAATGGTCTATCGTCTCTTAGAAACGGTAACTTCGCATTTATGCCCCTTTCGCAAAATGTCACTCTGAATTTTTTTTTGTAAGACTTTTTAGCCTTTTGAACTAAATCTATCAAAAAGGGACATATTGCGAAAAGAGACGTTATGCGAAAGGGACATTCTGCGACGTAAAGAAAGAAGCCTGTTAATTATTCAGCGAATAAACATTTTTTTAATGGATTATATTGCCAATACACAAAATGACTCCAACCAGACGATCCAACATGATTTCAAACAAAACAGTCAAATAAAACGCTTAAAAATATCTTAAGCTAAATTCACTTACAATTACAAATCAATAGAATAGCTAAATCATATTTATAAGTACCTACACAAAAATAATTTATTCCCATTTGTCCCTTTTGGGGAAATTGTGGGACGAAAAGGTCCCATTAGTACCTTTAAAGGGACCCCTAGGAATAAACGCACAAAATGCATGCATGTATGCGTTAGCAAAGTTCTTTTTTTTTATGGAAAAATGCATTTTTGCACCACAAACAAGCGAACACACAACCAAATCTTAAAAATATAACATATCTTTGTATGAAACTAATCGTTATTAAAAAAAAAAACAAAGTTTTGTCTCGATTTTTTTACAGTAATTTTTTTTTTAAACACCAAGATCAATTCTGAATCGTTATTTTCAAGCACCATATTTTCTTTTGAAAATAAAACCGGCTACAAATGAAATAATACTGCATACAAAGAATAATCAGAAAATTTATCATAATCATACATACGGATTACCGAGTTTAAGGGACAACGTATCAGAATTGCTCAGTCAACGAAACTGAACAACTTTCACCAAGACATTCTTTCAGGAAATGAAAAACAAAATGACTTTCCCATACAAAATGATCATCTCGATCAGAAAAGTATGGAAAAGCCATTATTTTCTCATTTCCTGAAAGAGTTTCCTGCTGGAAGTTGTTCAGTTTCATTGACTGAGCAACCCCTATCAGTTTGCGGGAAGCTGTCCCTTACATCCCGTATAGGGTTACCTTTTAATAGTGATCAATACTTGTAATTTGATATGTGCTGATAATAACAAATAATTTTTCAAAAGGAACATAATTTCAAAATAATTCCAAATATGAAAAAAAAAAAAAATGTTTAGCTGGTTAATTCAAAGTTAATTATATAGCTGACTTTTCCGTATTTCGCCCTGTTTTCTACATAAATAATAAAACATTCAACCGAATTGAGAACCTCCTCCTTTGTTTTGGAGTCGTTTAAAAAATATTTGTTATGTCCAGCACATATCTATGTTTAAATATAGATCACTTTGCCTACCCCATTAGGGATAAAGGCGTGATTTTATGTATGTATGTAGATCACTTAAAATACAACACCATAAAAGAATCAAACGTTAATAATTAATTTTCGTTCTAAATATCTTGAATATAATTAAAAATTCTGTACCGGAAACTGAACAATTATCTTAATCAAATTTATACGTGTAAGTACCATAGAAGTACAATATTATAGGAACATTAGAAAAAGATACTCTAAAAAATTTAAGTAACATTTCGATATAGCATGGCTACCGAGTGACAACCAATTTGACAGCTGTCAAACACAATAATAAGTACGATACGGGGCAGTTTATGTTGCACGTCGACCCTGGGAAAAGAGGCAGTGGCATTTTGCCATACGTTGACCATATGCGACAGAGATGACGCCCTACGAAGCCGAAATGGCCCCATACTGTACTAAAATGAGACTTTTTGTTACTAAAATGGGCCTTTCTGTTACTAAAAATGAGCCTTTTTTTGTTACTAAAATGGACTTCCTTGTTACTAAAATAGGCGTTTTTGTTACTTTATGAGCCTTTTTGTTACCATGTCAAGTGGGTAATTACTCGGCCACGCTATACTAATAAAAGGCAAGCAATATCATGTTAGATATCCAAATCCTATCATAGAAAAATATCTTTCCAAAATCTGACCCTCCTTCATTCCCAAAGAAAGAATAGAAAAGGTTTGACATATAAAATCTACTGTTTTCTTACGGCTTGAAAATGATCTCGAAATTCAAGATGGCGGCTTTTTATTCAATTTAAAAATAAAAAAGGTTTTTTTCAGAAATATTTCCTGATTTTATTATTGAATTATAGGACATTTTCAAGCCAATAAGATCTAGTTGAATCATATAGACACTTACGTATATACGCTTTAGGAATATTAGTTTTATTTATTTACAATTTTTAGTTTTATATGAAATGTCAAAAGTAAACTGTTTTATTTTATATTTATTTTATTTACCAGATAATTAGCCTAGTGTCATACAAATTATGGATGAAAACGTAAATTCGAGTTTTAAGTATAAATCGTATATAGAAAGAGTATATGCATCCTGAAGGGTGTGAATCTACCCATGAAATTTAACAACTTTTCAAAAAAAAAATTTGACCTTCCATACAAAATGCATCAGAGGATAGCGCATTTAGTATGGGAACATGGGAAGTCATTTTTTTTTTCGTATTTCGACCTATGTTCCTTAGGGAAAGTTGTTCAGTTTCATGGGTAGATTCACACATTTCATATACCCTTTATGTTACACGTTGTATAATAGACACCATTCATCAATAATTTATGAATTACTTTAAGCTATGATAATGAAAATATCATTAGGTTGTTTATAAGTACAAGACGTATTTTTCATCAAAAATCTTAATTTTTTTTAACCCCTGTAAGGAGCTTTTTAACTAATCCTTAATTTAATTTATTTTATTTTTTCCCCCAGATAATTGGGGAGTAAAATTAAATAAGTTTAACTTAAAATTACTTAAATGTAAATGTTTCTATCACTGAAAATTTTATGTTGAAAATACATTTTGCACTGGGAAAGACTATAAAAGCACAAGATTTTTTTACCATTTCCAACAATGTTTTTTTTTAAAAAAAATTCTTATTCGAAAATTGACCACTTATATTTTTTGTAAGTTTCATACAAAATGTTTTGAATATTCGAGTTTTTTTTTAGTTTTCACTTCACATGGTTGGTCCGTTTGTTTTGAAATTTATGTAATAATTTTCGGTCACTTTTTGTCATAATTGATTATTTTTTATCAAATTATTTGCCACAAAAGTGTATTAATTATAGAAATAATTAAAAATCAATAATCTTCAGATATTTTGTTAGAAGTACATATTTGTGACAAATATTAGCTATTAATGATACCTATTTATTACAATTTGGTACCAATGTCACATATCGATACCATTTAGTAACAATTCAGTACTTTTTAGTCACAATTTGTCACCATTAAAGTAACAATTTAGTACCTTTTAGCACCATGGCACCATGAACCTAGTAACAATTCAGTACTTTTTAGTAACAAATTTGACACCAAACAGTAACAATTTCGTACTCAGCCGCAATTATCATGGTAACAATTCAGTAATTTTGACACAATTTGGTACCAAATAGTAACAATTTAGTATTTCTAGTCACAATTTAGTACCTTTCCTACGCAAATTGTTATAAATTGGTATCATTTATTGCTATCATCACTCTCACCACTTTAAGTCTTATCTCACTTTACGAGCCGAACAAATTCTTCAAATCCTCCTCATACAAGGCAATAACCAGCATCACCCCAATGCCAGTAGCGAGCCCCATCAGCTGTAGTATGCACTGACACAGTGTGCCTTCGTTGCTGTGAGAGGTTGATAGCTCTGGCATCTGAAAGGAGGAAAATGTTATAAGAATCGTCCTATAGTGACCATGGAGTTCCAGCTCGGAGTACTTGTAACCAAATTATTTAAAAGACATTCTGTGGTGACTAAAAGGCGTAAAATAGTTACTGCTACATGGAACTCTTCAAAAGGGCTATATAAAGTTTCTGTAAGATCAGCAACGAGCAACAAATTTTTGATGTGTTTTTTGCATTAAAAATGCAATTTTACTTCCAAAACTAAAACTTGTAAAAGTTTAACAAGTAAGAAACTAACCATGTCGACAAGGGCGATGTATAAGAAGGTCCCAGCAGCAATAGCAAAGAGCCAGCGCGTTGCCGATCCGCCGCCGTGACCTGAAACATTTTTTTTTAAATTGAAACTAAATAATTGATTCAGCCTAATTTTTATTAGGCTGAATCAATTATTTTGGTTTGGAGTACAGTAAGTTTTCTTCTTTCATTTATCTGTAAATCTTGATATTTCCCTTTCGCAAAATGACCCTTTCTTATAATGTCCCAAATTTCTGAGTCTCTTTAGTAGGCCCATTATTTAAACAAAATTTATCTAAAAGGGACATTTTGCGAAAAGGCCATCCACATCCAAATAAAATAAAATTAATAATTACCGGCCAAAACTCCGCAGACCATTCCAGCCAAACATAATGCAGAAGACAGTATGTTGTAGCAGACAGCGCGACGGACAGACATGCCTGCCTTCAGAAGTACTGCGAAGTCACCTGGTAGATGATTTATCACGCTTTAGTCACAGTTTGGTAATGTTTAGTAAATATCGGGTACACTGTAGTAACAATTGGATACCCTGTGGTAGGGATTAGAATCATAGAATATCAAATGCGTACCGTTAATGGAAATGGACATAACGAAAATAATTATTTATTTTCTGACGTTCAGGATTGTCTCCAAAAGATTGCTCTAAAGCGATTTGACCGCCGTTGTTAAAAAAAATTAACCTAGTTATTGTTAAATTATACTGCTGTATAGATGCGTTTAACGCACGAGAAAATATGTTAAACGCACGGTAAAAGTTATTATAATAATAATTATGTAATGGGCAAGTAAAACATGTTTTAAAATTTTTGCAATGAAATAGAATGAGTATAATAAAATGATGATTATTCTTACCCAACTCATGTGGTAGTTCGTGGCAAAGTACCGCGATGGCTGTAGAGAATCCACCGGCTATGTCGGACGCAAACGCCGCTCCTGAAAATAAACAGACAATAAATTAATATTCATTTCAACCTAACAAACAAAATAAGGGAAAATACATCTGTTAAAATAGAGCGGCATAGATGTCCCACTGGTACCCCTGGTACCACTTGGTCTATTCACGTTAACGAGCTAGTTAGTACCTAGAAAATCATCTGCTCTACCATTGGTTGGAGTAAGGGCGCTAGGACCGCGTTCACAGTACGCTTAAAGTTACATTCAGGCAAACGACGAGATGGAAGAGCGCGGAGCGTTGTCGAGACCAAAAGGCATCCGAGTGAATTCATCCCATCCCAACTTATTTATCTGCAGGTGATAGTTGTTCTAATAGCTTACCAATAGCCATGCCGTCAGTGAAGTTGTGTAGACCATCTCCCATAATGACCATCCAGGCGACCGAGGCGATGGAAGATGGTGGAGCGTGAACGTGACCGTGGGCGTGGGAATGGCCGTGGTGAGCTCGTGAGTGTTCCCTGTAAGGATTAATTTGATTAGATATTGGATCAAATTCCTCAGTCGCTTTATTTTACACAGAATTCAGAAATGAGATTATCTCAAAAGGTTCAATCAATCAAGTGTGTAATTTTGCTAATTTGTAGTCTACATAGTTTTATTTTTTACCCTAAAACAATGCAATGCAGCGTCTAAAAAATTCTGTTCGAGTGAACTTTTGAGTTTAGTAGTTTTTATGCTAACTTATTCTTCAACTTCAGCAATCGAACCAGGCAGCAAAATATTAAAGAAATTCGTAAAGATATCAAAACTCACCTCAGAATAACAGTATAGCTGTCACCATCTTTCAAATTCTTGGCTTCTTCATCCTTATGCTTGATATTGTTCATTTCCACAACAGCTGGGTTGGATTCCCCCTTCAATAACCAATCTTTAGCTGACGGTTCCTCTTTACCATCTTGATTGAGAGCATTCGAAGATACCACACTTACTGAATTGTTGTGGTTCTTAGTAGGCTTAGGGCTTGGTGGATGTTTTCCATCTCTCATGTGGTGATCGTCATGTGTGTCTGTGTCAATCTCGTCGTAGCAATAAGGGTACTCTGAGTATTTGTGCTTGCATGTTTTCGTTGTCGGGTCATTCTTCTCGTTTTTCTTAAAGATTTTGAGAAGAGAATTCGATGTGGAGTTAGATACAGGAGCTTTGGAGCCTCCCGAACATCCTCCAACAGTTTCATCCTTCAATACTCTGACTCTAGTGGGAAGTTTGTCTTCTTCCAGCTTTTGACGCCTTTTCCTCCACTCAACAACTACAGTCAATCCCTTTTCAGTGAAGTAGAAGAACACTACTCCAAGCATAGCTGCCAATCCTTTCCACATACCATCGTCATGAGCTGCCCTAACATCTACATGCGTATCTGAGTGACCATGGCCATGGTCGTGTTCAGGACTCATAGCATGAGGCAATAGATGCAACAACGCATCACCACATAGCGTACCAACAGCTAAGGCCACTAAGAACTGTAACAGATGATTGTAGTAAGTCTTATGCATGATTGGTATCACTGCTACTCCCAAAAGACCGCAAGCACTGATCGCCGTTATACTTAACGAGGAATACAACCAGACATGGAACATATTTCGTTCCTTTCTTTTGGTTTCATGTTTATGTGGAACTATATGATGGTCTCCTTCTTCCTCTTTCACTTGACTTTCGCTTCCCAGTCTTCTAGTGAGCATGGTTTCTTTGACGCAGCCTATCTGTTCTATAGACGTGTTGGCTAGTTGTTGGTATAGAAGTATGGGACAGATCGCTTGTAGCGTATCCCGTGTGATGATTCTGTCATCCAGACCATGATTGTGGTCTACGCCCTCAACGTGATCGTGCTCGTGGTGCGTACTGTGTGGTTTTAATTTTGCATTCACATTTGTTATTAGTTGTTCGCTGTCTTTTCAGTGTGTTAAACAGCGAACATACTAATAACAAATGTTGAATGCAAGAATTAAAACCGACATCAGTACGCACCACGAGCACGATACTACGTTGAGGAGCGTAGACCACAATCATTGGTCTTGGATCGACTAGACTATCATCACACGGGATTACGCTACAAGCGATCTGTCCCATACTTCATGAGTAGCCAACAGGATACACTCCGCTCCTCTTATCAGTCTTTTCTTCCTTGCCTCCCTCAATCAGCTTGTGCAAGTTCAAACCTTCCAACATATTATTGAACCCTGTCAGATTCATCGTATTGCTCACTGGGTCCCCGTACAAAGTGAATATCCTTTCAACAAACGCACTTGGCTCAACATTTTTCACTTCTCTCTTTGATCTATCCCTGTGCCTGATCTTCTGTAGTTTCTGATGGTATCTGATTTTGGATTCTATGCGTCTTTTCTCTTCAAGCACTGGGTTTTCGTGTTGTAAGTATTTAGGTTCGTATGATTGTATTGAGTCACCTTTGTCGATATGCGATCCGCAGGTATGCGCAGCGCATAGGAGGCAGAACATGCATACAGTTACTATGTGATGCGACATTTTGTTAGGCTTAAACTAAATGATTGCTTAAATATAAGACTTAATCCATTGGGTGTGTAGTCAGGAGTTCCTCGATCTGTGAACAAACAGAAAATTGTGTTAAAAAAATTTTTTAAGTCATAGAAGACATGGAAGTTAGCGGATACGGAAGACAACGCAATGTGAAGTAGAAAAAAGCGGAAAGCGGACCCCAACATTAGGCTGGGAAAACGCTAGGCAGAAGAAGTCATATAGAGGATTGATCTGTTTTAGATCGTAAGCGTTGCAAAACCGCATTAACAGGTGATAAAAAGTAACTTTGAGTAAATTAAGTCAACATCACTGAACGATTTTACTATCGATCATTCCCAATAAGGCGTTCAGGTATAGTAAATGAAACACCGTACTAGGTTCAGAAAGCGTATAAAAACATTTATTTGAAGTTGGACCATATACAGTTCTCGAGGACACAGCGATAGCGCGTTTTAAAAACCTAGTGGCGCCATCCCTTATGATCTATAGGAACTAAAATGCACACTATTGACATTACAACTAAACAATCACAAAAAACTATCTAGAGGTAGGTACGTCATCTAGCTGAAGAACGATTTTGTTTGGAAGTGCTGTTTTATTATTAATCATATTTCCTGGGAAAAGTTGTTCAGTTTTATGGGCAGATTTATTCCCGAATCATAACTTTATTATGACGAAAGTTCGGTTCTAAATTGGTTCAGTTTATAGTTTCCGAGTTTATATTTTTTTGTCTTTTGTGTACAATAAAGTGTTTTACTTACAATTACAAATAAACACACAAATCTTTACAATATTAATTCCTATAGATAGATGACCATAATTCGTCTCGAATGATCAATTTTAAACTGCTTCACTCTTGGATGAATCATCCAATCCAATGACAGATAACCAGTTTTGCATAACTCGTCCTAAGGTCAATCGAAGAATTGTATGGAAGGACCAAGGGCAGGTTTTTTTTCCTTATTGGGCACACGTTATTGTGTTTTGAATTTGGAAGATTAAATATAGCTAGGTATTTTATGGTCAGCCTAGTTAGTAAGAGTCTGTTGGATAGGGGGACCCAGCTTTGATTCGCAGTCGGGTAGATATTTGTATATTACATACATACATAACAACCACAAAAACCATGTCAGAGTTAGCTGTGCATTTAGGCGGTTTAAAATCTCTGACACCAGGGTTCATCGGGTCGATAGACTTGATACCCATACGACAAAAGAATGTTTTGCCATAAATCACACATAACTGATGCTGATAAACATTGATTTAGATAGCTACTGCATCAGTAGAAGCCCGGATGGTGTAGTGGATAGGGCCGCGGCCTTCTGTGCAGGAGGTCGTGGTTCGAATCCCACCAAGTACCAATGAGTTTTTCGATTTTCGAATTTCATATTATGGTACGATTATTCGGCGCTTTTACGGTGAAGGAAAACATCTTGAGGAAACCTGCACACACCTACGAAGATATTCAAGGTTGTGTAACCTAATCTAGGATTGGGTCTGGTTTCCCTTCTGGGTTGCGGAGGTCAGATGGCACTCGTTCTGTGTAAAAACCAGTACCCTCGTTCGATCCCCTAGATTAGGTAGCCGACCCCGTAAAATACGGGAAAAAGGCTATAGGAAGATGAAGATGATGCATCAGTAGTGTATCAGTAGGCAAAGTGCATATACAACGTGTAACAGAAAGGGTATATGCATCGAGAAATGTGTGAATCTATGTTCCTAAGGGAAAGTAGTTCAGTTTCATGGGTAGATTCACACATTTTACGATGCATATACCCTTTATGTTACACGTTGTAGTTGTGTCTGTTTAAATTAAAATTTTGTGTCATGTTGTCAGCCCATTTATAAACTGAAACACACTATGAAACTCCTAGTCAATTATTAAGTTAAACAGACGTAATTTACAATATAATCGATAGGTACTAAATACGAATCAGTCTTGACCTTGCGCACCAAATTATTTACCTTGAACTGGAGCGTGATACGACATCCATCCGTTTGTTTTGACCGATAAAATATAGAAACGTAGCATGCCGGATTGGAAGAGTGATAAAACTTAGAATTTACCAGCCGCTACTTCCCCTTCCCGGGTATATTGTATAGGCAATGAGGAGGGCAAGCCAGGTGGTGTCGTTTTAATTGTCGTAAGAATCATAACATTACTTTGGCGTCATAGTCCGCAGAAGATTTAATATTTAAAATTTAAATAAGTCAAATTTTTTCGGCTACTTTTACCGCAGAAAAATGTCTTATTCCTACGGTAAACTTACCAGTTATTAAAATGCAAGTAATGCCGAGGGAAAGCTAGTAGTATGAGTAAATAATAATAAATAGATGCGGTTTATAAAACAGCCTTGTCCTCCTAAGCCTCTAACTAATTCATGGTGAAGGTTCCCAAACCGTGTCTATGTCTAAATATGAGTTGCTTAACCTTTCCGGTTACGTGTTTTAATTGACTTTTCCCGTGGTTTAGGAATGTGAATGAGGAGGTATATGAATATAGGTTTGGTAACAGCATATTTTTATGTTTTTTTTTATTGAAAAAAAAAAGGTTCATCAAAACATTATGTTTGGAGTATCGCACTATATGGATGTGAGACATGGACAATTCGAAATGTGGGGATGGAGAAGAATAATAAGAATACCCCCCAATGCCGGGGGGGGCCCATGTCCAGCAGTGGACTGTTGTGGCTGATGATGATGAATAGAAAATAGAAGGGGCCAAATGATGGGGCACTTGTTGAGACACGATGAATTTATAAAGGTTATAATGGAGGGGAAGATTAAGGGAAAGATGGGTTGTCTAATCAGCTAGTAATTCTATTTTCAACTTAGCTAATGTGCCTTTAATTTAATGTGATAAAATTTTCTGCATTTTTGCTCTATCTTCGACAAAAAAAAAACCATGGAAAAAAAAGTGTTATTTTCTTACTCATATTGCACTAAAGACCGGCACTCTACTCGAACAGCAAGACTCGAATAACGACTCAGATATCTCGATGGCTGAAACCTCAACATAGATTCTATCAAGCCACATCCATCAGGTTTAAAACTGAGGGGATATCGGTACCATTGCGTTGAAGCTTGAACTAGACCTTGGCTGGTATCAGACGCCATCTTTAACGTTCCAACTTTTTTTATTTGCCATGTCTCTAGATAAGTCAACACAAAAGGGGGTTTAACTTCCTCTAAGGGGACGGTTTAGTTTACTATGGGGAGTGGGACAGTTGACACTATAATGAGAAAACGATACAGCCATAAAAATACCTGCTTGTAAAAAAAATAACGCCGCTTTCAGTCTATTAGCAACTTAGGCCGTGGAATATACTTAAAGATGAACGTGTAAGAAAAAGGGTGTTTTATTTTCACCCTGAAGCATGTGAATCTGTCTAAAAAACTGAACAGCTTTCCTCAAGGAACACAAGTCGAAATATGGAGAAAATACTTACGTCTCACACAAAATGCATCAGCTGATAGCGTATTTAGTATGGGAAGTTAAACAAAATACCACGGGAAAACCGCGTTTTCGAAGCTAGTCTTAAAAACCACTATTATTGCAAGAAATCTACAGAGCTTTAGACTACAGAGTCTAGTAGTTGGAGCCTTGAGCTCTCGAAACGGAGATAGTGGGTTCACATATTGCTAGAAAGGTAACCAACTTAGACATAAACCATCAGATATCGACATCACCCCCGCGCCATCGCCACCACTGTGTTCCTACAGAAATAGCTAAACCCCTGACTATTGAACTTCAAGCTAACCTTGAAAAGTCCCAGTGGGTTACTGGTTCACTGTTTTTGTTGTCTAATGGTGGCAGCCTTTGGTTTAAGATTCGGAGTTAGTATTTTAAAATTACAAAGTTGATATTTGCCAATTTATCACATTTTGAGATGTTTTCCTGTTTGTTTAGGACAATGCAGGCTAAATTACCAAGAGTTTTTCTAACAGTAGACACTGGTAAGTCTCCTAAATTATTTTACTTATTTTGCGAGTGCTTGTGAGCTTAGCTTGTTGAAACGGAATGGGATCCAACTCTCTAGGAGCAGCTGTTAGGCATGATGTCCGTAGAGTGGTCCTTCCCGCTCCGAAGAGGGGGCCTTTCCTTTTTTTTTAAATTTTACTTATCTTCGGTTGCCGCCCCCGTGAGAAAAAAACATAAGGAAATATCTACGGCAATATTTTGTAATGCAATAAAATCTAATTTTTCTCAACATGAATACACAATGTTCATCCCCAATGGAGTATATGGAGTATAGTAATATATTTTTTATCAAATTACTGTAATAAAAACACATAAATAGAACAAAAAATACTTTCTTTTATGTTATCGGTATTATAACTTGACGACTGAAAGTGTGTCACGTGCTTGATAGAATTTAAATTAGGTATTACGAATTTATTCATTCGTTACACTTCATAGCAGTATGTAAAATAAATTAATATTATATTATTCAGTATTTAGTAATGCATAAATATTTATTACGCTTTGCTTCTGCAATAATAGTCCTCCCGGCCAATCTCCCAGAGATCGGGCAACTGCGCAGGACTAGTTTTTAGTGCCCAAGTGTTTGCGCAACACACAGGTGCAATCTCTATTCCTTCAATCTCTTATTCTGATGGGACAGACTGACTGACACGACCAGAGAGAAATCAGGCGCCGGACAGAACCGACTATTTACATACCCATCCGACAGCATGGAACTATTTCAGGTAGCACAATTTTCTATAGGAACATAAAATATCTAATACTGAGTTATACAATAGAATCCAAGATACAAAATTTTGGATCTCACCGAAGCAGGTATTTCAGGTATTTTCAAATTACAATAAAAAAAACGTAAACAACACAGAATCACTAAAGTCTTACTATAGACAAACCTACATTCCTACATACTTATTTATATTCCAGATGCCACTTATCTTGCTATCTTGAGATAAACGAATTTATCTTGAAGATAAGGATACCTCCTTGAAGGGCCGTTATAGCGGACGTTATGTACAGTCTGATGCTAAAATAATAGTACCTACATAATTATTTAAGAAGTAATCCTTCATAGCGCCCGTGTGGTGCCGGGTTAGAATAGCATCACTCCCATCGAATAAGAGATTGAAGGAATAGAGATTGCACCTGTGTGTTGCGCAAACACTTGGGCACTAAAAACTAGTCCTGCGCAGTTGCCCGATCTCTGGGAGATTGGCCGGGAGGACTATTATTGCAGAAGCAAAGCGTAATAAATATTTATGCATTACTAAATACTGAATAATATAATATTAATTTATTTTACATACTGCTATGAAGTGTAACGAATGAATAAATTCGTAATACCTAATTTAAATTCTATCAAGCACGTGACACACTTTCAGTCGTCAAGTTATAATACCGATAACATAAAAGAAAGTATTTTTTGTTCTATTTATGTGTTTTTATTACAGTAATTTGATAAAAAATATATTACTATACTCCATATACTCCATTGGGGATGAACATTGTGTATTCATGTTGAGAAAAATTAGATTTTATTGCATTACAAAATATTGCCGTAGATATTTCCTTATGTTTTTTTCTCACGGGGGCGGCAACCGAAGATAAGTAAAATTTAAAAAAAAAGGAAAGGCCCCCTCTTCGGAGCGGGAAGGACCACTCTACGGACATCATGCCTAACAGCTGCTCCTAGAGAGTTGGATCCCATTCCGTTTCAACAAGCTAAGCTCACAAGCACTCGCAAAATAAGTAAAATAATTTAGGAGACTTACCAGTGTCTACTGTTAGAAAAACTCTTGGTAATTTAGCCTGCATTGTCCTAAACAAACAGGAAAACATCTCAAAATGTGATAAATTGGCAAATATCAACTTTGTAATTTTAAAATACTAACTCCGAATCTTAAACCAAAGGCTGCCACCATTAGACAACAAAAACAGTGAACCAGTAACCCACTGGGACTTTTCAAGGTTAGCTTGAAGTTCAATAGTCAGGGGTTTAGCTATTTCTGTAGGAACACAGTGGTGGCGATGGCGCGGGGGTGATGTCGATATCTGATGGTTTATGTCTAAGTTGGTTACCTTTCTAGCAATATGTGAACCCACTATCTCCGTTTCGAGAGCTCAAGGCTCCAACTACTAGACTCTGTAGTCTAAAGCTCTGTAGATTTCTTGCAATAATAGTGGTTTTTAAGACTAGCTTCGAAAACGCGGTTTTCCCGTGGTATTTTGTTTAACTTCCCATACTAAATACGCTATCAGCTGATGCATTTTGTGTGAGACGTAAGTATTTTCTCCATATTTCGACTTGTGTTCCTTGAGGAAAGCTGTTCAGTTTTTTAGACAGATTCACATGCTTCAGGGTGAAAATAAAACACCCTTTTTCTTACACGTTCATCTTTAAGTATATTCCACGGCCTAAGTTGCTAATAGACTGAAAGCGGCGTTATTTTTTTTACAAGCAGGTATTTTATGGCTGTATCGTTTTCTCATTATAGTGTCAACTGTCCCACTCCCCATAGTAAACTAAACCGTCCCCTTAGAGGAAGTTAAACCCCCTTTTGTGTTGACTTATCTAGAGACATGGCAAATAAAAAAAGTTGGAACGTTAAAGATGGCGTCTGATACCAGCCAAGGTCTAGTTCAAGCTTCAACGCAATGGTACCGATATCCCCTCAGTTTTAAACCTGATGGATGTGGCTTGATAGAATCTATGTTGAGGTTTCAGCCATCGAGATATCTGAGTCGTTATTCGAGTCTTGCTGTTCGAGTAGAGTGCCGGTCTTTAGTGCAATATGAGTAAGAAAATAACACTTTTTTTTCCATGGTTTTTTTTTTGTCGAAGATAGAGCAAAAATGCAGAAAATTTTATCACATTAAATTAAAGGCACATTAGCTAAGTTGAAAATAGAATTACTAGCTGATTAGACAACCCATCTTTCCCTTAATCTTCCCCTCCATTATAACCTTTATAAATTCATCGTGTCTCAACAAGTGCCCCATCATTTGGCCCCTTCTATTTTCTATTCATCATCATCAGCCACAACAGTCCACTGCTGGACATGGGCCCCCCCCGGCATTGGGGGGTATTCTTATTATTCTTCTCCATCCCCACATTTCGAATTGTCCATGTCTCACATCCATATAGTGCGATACTCCAAACATAATGTTTTGATGAACCTTTTTTTTTTCAATAAAAAAAAACATAAAAATATGCTGTTACCAAACCTATATTCATATACCTCCTCATTCACATTCCTAAACCACGGGAAAAGTCAATTAAAACACGTAACCGGAAAGGTTAAGCAACTCATATTTAGACATAGACACGGTTTGGGAACCTTCACCATGAATTAGTTAGAGGCTTAGGAGGACAAGGCTGTTTTATAAACCGCATCTATTTATTATTATTTACTCATACTACTAGCTTTCCCTCGGCATTACTTGCATTTTAATAACTGGTAAGTTTACCGTAGGAATAGAGACATTTTTCTGCGGTAAAAGTAGCCGAAAAAATTTGACTTATTTAAATTTTAAATATTAAATCTTCTGCGGACTATGACGCCAAAGTAATGTTATGATTCTTACGACAATTAAAACGACAC
>JARACY010006237.1:0-18059 GCA_029255725.1 Scrobipalpa atriplicella
ATGCAGGTGTAAGTTTCAACCAAACTGAAAAAAAGGAGGACTTCTTTTTAATCTATTAAATTATCAGGATCTTTAGAATTAAACCGCAATCAATTTATTGCTAATTTCTTAGATTCCTAGCTAGGCTACTACTAACCTGTATTCACACTGCTTGATCCTCTTGTACGTATCCTTCAGCGTGGAGGTCTCAAAGGGCGGTTTCCCCACGAGCAGCGTGTACATGATGCATCCTAAGCTCCAGATGTCCACCTCGAAGGAATGCCCCTTCTTCGTCAGGATCTCCGGCGCGATGTAGTTCGGCGTGCCGCATAGAGTCTGCTTTCTCTCTCCTGGAATGTTCACAATAAGTTGGAGTGATTGAGCTTTTACAAGGATTCGATTATGTATTAGTTCAGGTTTCTATGAACTGTTCAATTGTTCTTCTGTCTCTCTCAATGCTAACTTATAACTATCCTGAGAAGCACTCGTCCTAATTTGTATAAATAAATCAAGCTAAGATACTTAGGTTCATTAGTGCAAGATGTGAATACTATGTCTACACAGCATTAACAAATGACACAATACCTTCATATTCAATCCTGGCAGCAAGTCCAAAGTCTCCAATCTTCACATGAAGGTCATCATCCAGGAACAGGTTGCCCAGCTTCAGGTCCCGGTGGATGATTCTCTTGGAGTGAAGGTACTGTACTCCCAACAGGATCTGGTGCATGTAGAACCTGGTCTCCGGCTCCGTGATGGCTTTACGACGCTTGTGCAACTCCATCATTGACTAGACAAGGAAATAAATTATTACAAATTAAAAGTTCTACACATGTGTTGTAAAATTCTGAGTATGGTAATGGACGATCAGAAATTTGCATGTTCATATTTCTACAATAATATTGTAAAGGGATTTCTTGTCTGTTTCTAAACAAAAAACAAAAGCTACTGGTCGAATTTAAACATTTCTTAGCTTTTACCTGTAGAAAGCTAAATTACATTCACCTGGAGCTGGAGTAAGGCAAGACATGAGAGACAAGATGAGACAAGGATGAGAGACCATGATAATTAAAAAATTTAATTGAAGACTTTCAACAATTAGGTAACTTTACTATACCTAGCTACATATTACCTATTCATTTTGAAATCTTATGCATAAAATATGTAATTTATGAATAAAAGCTGTCTGTTAATTTAATTACAAAACAAATTCAAATAAACCGAGTGAATAGAAGTTAATATTCAGAAAATTATCTGTTTTCAAGTTACAACATGATCATAGCAAACAAATGTTAATGTCCTTTCAAGGCCAGATGCAAAAAAAATAAAACAGGTCCTTCATTAACTATTAGTTTAGAAATGACTGTAATATCAGAATGTAAGTTTGTAGGTACTATATTATTGAATTATTCTGATGTAAAAATGAACAAATGAGAAGATTAATGTATAAACAGGTACTTAATTTTCAAAAGTTACATAAAGTTCTGTGAAGCTGTGAAGTAATAAGGTGAAGGAAACAATTAAATTTTTGTATTCCTGCACAGCATAGTAGTTATAGTGTCCATCTTTCAGGTTCAAATCCTGGCCCGCCAGATATCTAAATAAACGGAGCATCTTTATTCAATACACATACTAACCCGTCTTTTACAAAGCTCAAGTATAATATAAATATTGAGCGAGTCTTCAAAGAAACTGTGGAAGCCGACGACATGTTTGTGCAGCAGCGATCGATGGATTGAGATCTCCTGAGCCATCTTCTCCTTCTGACTGGATTTCACCATCAGCTTCTTGGACACTATCTTCCCTGCATACACCTGGTTGTTTGCCAAGTCCTGGATCTCGTAACATTTTGCAAACCCACCCTGGAAGACGGTGACAGTTTTTTTCAATGTAAGAAGAGTTACATGAATAAGTGATGTTTTCTGAATGAATTACCTTGGTAAAGTGAGGATTTTAGTAATACTAGTCTACTGGAAGTTCAGTATTAGACTTTCAGGTGCTACTTTTAGCAAAAAACGCCAGTTTGTTAATCTTTAAACCTTGCAGCTGCACTATTTTTAAATTACAACTGAAACTTAACCCTTAGCATAATTTATACGTGCGTCGTGACGCTTCCTTGAGATATTGTGTTTATGTTATAATTATCGCGCTAAATGAATAATTCCGCGAAATACATTAGGTAACGGTTACATACTGGTTTCTAGCACAAGTCCTTGGACAAACTTTCATGTTATCTTGAGTGTTTACGCATCGAAAATGATATTGAGATATAAGTAGATTCTCAATATTGTGCAGAAATATGAAAATATCCTTAGAAACTAAGAACAAATAGCACTTACCTTTCCGAAAAACCTTAACCTCTGATAGGCACAATTTGTTTGAGGGTCACGTATGATTTCCGGAATTTCCTTCTTCTCGTCTTCTTTGATCGACGTCATTTTAAACTAACTTATAAATGTAACTAAAACCAAGTAAAATATTAATAATTAACAATAAATTGATGATGATTGTTGACAACATTCACAAAGGAGATTTCAAACGGCCAACGTTTGAACGTTTGAATGTTGTCGTTGATTTTTGACGGTTGCAGTTTGCACTGTTGAGAATCGACCAATAAGGGCAAAGGAATTTCTACCAATATTGCGAGTAGAAATGAAATATCTACCTCTATCCTACCGGAAGTGTCAGTTTAATTTATTTTTACATCTCACGTCTTTTTCATTTAAATATTACATAAAATTTTAACAAAAATCTGTAATTATTAATTCCATTCATATTTTAAACTTATTTTTGTTCCATTCTCAATTCCGTAACTGGTAGAATTTTATAACTATTTTACTTTATATTTCTCTTATTGTAACACAGTCATATGTCTTTAGATCAGATGTCCTTGTCATTCCCGTTATTTTATATGGGAAAGAGAGATAGCGTACAAACGAGTAAAGCGGAAAAGGTAATTGGCGGCAATATTTAAAACTTTAAAAGTGCAGGCTGGCCAGCCGGATTTATGGAGTGTTTGGCGAGTTTATTTTCTTTAATTTTTTGTACTTATTTTTTTGATTTCTTTGCAATTTCTTCTTGAATGCAACTACAATCCTTTGTTTTGGAATAAATTTATAGTGAAGAAAATAGATAAAATTATAATAATAAATGTTGTTTCGCTCTACATTAATTTGCACGGACTTGGCTTAGCTCCAAATTAACAACTTTTATTTTTGAACCTTTTGAACAGTCGGTAAATTGTGAAATTATGTTTGTAGTAGGTAGTCCTGTGTATTATTTTACGTAACTAAGGGTTTATGATTATGACTAAGTAATTAAAGCATCTCATTATAAAATTACGCTTCAGAGTAAAAATCGTGACTAATATAACAATAGTCATGAAGTTAATAATATCAAAACCAAGAATAGAGGATGTGTAATTAACTGTTTATGAGTTGGAATGAGTAATTATGGCTAATGATGAGAAAAAACCATTGCAAGGCTCTGATAACCGTTATCACTAACATCCTGCTGCGCTGATCTGCTAATCGCCATGGTATGCGAATCATTAGCATTACCAACGTTGCTGTAATGTAGTAGCCAGTTACAATAAACATAGTTTGTTATTTTCGATCTTTTTGTAGACAAACTCATTAAAGACAGGTGTCCTATTTTTTCGAAATTTATTCGAAATACAAATAATAAACACTGGCTAGAAATAATAGTGAGTAAAACAGCTGTGATGGAGGTGATCGGACGTTTCATATTGTTTGCGAGTGTTTCGTGTTTAATTTGTTTTAAACTGGCTGCGGCTGGACGGCCTTTCGTGACTACCGATGAACGTAAGTACGTAGTCGTAGTTGTAGTTCAAGCCTACTTTAAACTTTGCCCTAGTTGGCGAGTTTCTGCGACTCAGTCAGTTGCTATTTTCATTATTAAATAAACTGAGCTAATGGGCCCGATTCGTAACCACCCCGTCTTAACTAAATCTCAACTAAAATTATTGCCATCCCGTTCTGTTCTCTCATGATAGAAAGTGACAGGTATGGACTTATATTAGTTAAGTCGTGTATTTTGCAACCACGAATTGTTACTAATGACGACCCGCATAGCTTAGTTAGCAGGGTTCGATTCCCGGTCTGGCAGACTTTTAAGGATGAATTTTAAGTTATTTTCCCGGGCTGGGTGTAATACTTGGTTGTTTCTGTGTAAGTCCATTCCATGGTTCTATATATCTTTCCAGATGTCATTAAATAAAAAACATCAAAAAAGTGTTTTTTGGAGTTAACCAGTTTTGAAATTCATCGACACATATATTCCTGTGTGATCGTGTTATTTTTTAAAATATACCAACGTAATTTATTAACTTAGGTCATTCAACTTTCAATTAGTCACTATTAGTAATCAACAAATAAGGCAAATTAATATAATTTTACTGTTCTTAGAAACTTTGTAAACATTGTGGATAGGCAATTTTAAAAGAGTCAATTACCTTGTACAATTACAGTTAATTAATTAAATGAAAAATAAATTATTAAATATTATTATTACCTTATGACTTTCCTGTATTTATACAAAATATAGTAATATTTTATAATGTAGTGCACTAATTATAATGTAAAAATGACTCTCAGATACTACTTTTCTTCTGCCCTTTGGCTCAACGAGTGCGCGAATCACGAACGAAACGACTAAGGGAAAAAACTGATATTATTGTGATTAAAAGAGGTTTACCACATCATAAAAAGGAGAACACTGTACTGACCTTTGTCCTACATTAGAAATTATAGAGGCTGAATGCAATGGTGTCAATTCTCGCGACACCATTAATTTAGGAATTCCAATTTGCTCTGGGTTTATTTTATCTATAGTTTCTCTGCGGGCGGCTTACGTACCGCCCTGCGTGCAAGGAACTGTCTTCCGTGCAGGCATCAGCTACCTACTTCAGGCTTGGCCGAGGTCAAGACAATGTTGATCAGTCGTCTTGGATACCACCTAAATATAGACACCAGATGTATTTTTAAAATTGCCTTTATATATTGCCGACCAGGGTAGGAATAAGGAGAAACAGCATTTGCGGTAAAATATTGAAAGTTTTTTTTTGTTAGTAAACGTAGAGCTCCCCTTTTATCTCAGGTGGAGATCTTCTTCTTAGCGAGTGGATTTTCGAGTCGAACAACGACCCGATAAACCCTGGTGTCAGAGTTTTCAAACCGCCTAGTAGCACAGCTATAGGCCTCTGACATGGTTTCAGTATCGACCACTATCAAAGACAGCGACCGGGACCGACGGCTTAACGTGCCCTCCGAAGCACGGAATCTTTTTTCTTTTCGGACAATCAGGTGATTCAGCCTGCAATGTCCTAACCAAACTGGGGAAAACCTCACAAAGTGATAAATTGACACATCAACTTTGTGTTCCCCCCCTGGGAATCGAACCCAGGACCTCCGGATCGTAAGCCTACAGCTTAGACCACTAGACCACAGAGGCAGTTCAGGTGGAGATGAGGTAGACCTTGCTTAACCCACTTTTCTCGTGAGAAAACGTCGTCATACGCAGAAAACCGAAAGAGCATCTGAAACTATTACAATTCTGATAGGAAAAGGAACCCCGAACTATTTTTGCGAACTCAACCTAAATCTTTTGGCCTACTTAGTGGGTAATTTATAAAGAAGATTCCTAAGAACTTAGCTAGATTTTCCCTTTTGGATAATTTCCAGGTAAACCCTTGACCCACTGACCTGATCTTCCTCGACCCTGACCCAGACCGCAGCCGCAGACGCGCTGCAGACCAACCTGCATAAAATTGCGTATATCAATAGATAGGTCCAATTAAAATCCAATTAATTACCTGGTGTCGGTCGATCTGCTCACATCGTAAACTCAATAAATATTTTGCTAATTAATTTTATAATTACAAAACTTATTAAGGTCACTGTTTTATTGTGACATCATTTAATTACCATGCGTGCGTTTAGTTTTAATTTCTCGAAAAGTTCGTTTGTCCACGCTTCCGCGATAGCCGTAGCTTCATTGCTGACTTGGCAATTCGCTCAGAATTCCTACTCCCACATACCCAGCAATGGAACAGCAAGTTATAATAAATCGAAACTATCTACAGTGGAGAACCACATCAGCCCTGAGGACCTGAAGGAGTTCATGAGCATGTACAACAAGTCTACTTCGATGGACCGGACTACTACTCCGCGCTCCCATAGGAATGGCGATGAAGACTATGAGAGTTACGAGGTAAGGACCTTTATCAATTTGAGTTTTTTGCAGACTTCCATGCTGGGTTTCTGGTATACTGTAAAAACAAGCAGATTCGAGGACTTTATTGTATTGTAGCCATCGATAGGCTGACGACATGACAAGCACTATAGAATAGAATAGAATAGAAAAATCTTTATTTGTCACCAGGCAATTAAACATAAAATTACAGAAATAACACTACAGAAATCTATCTGAAATAATTCTCAAAACTTGTCAGACGTTGCGGATAAGGACCTATGTTAAGGTCGTTGACGTTCTGCCTACCCCATTACGAATAAAGACGTGATCATGCATGTATGTTTATTGCCATATATAGTGATGATTAATAGGCGAGTGCCCATGGCTGAAGTACTCGTGTTATTTATGCATTTATTAATATTAACGTATGCAGCACCGTACAATCACTTCCTGCGGCAAATTATTATTATTATTTAATAATAGCCAAACAGCAAAATTGCTGATCAGACTACATATACCTATCTGTAGTTGGTGTGTGCACTAGTTAATATTTTATTAAAGTCCAATAAATTAGTTCACTAAAAGTCTTTTTGGTTTATTACATTCTTGTACATGTTTTAAATTTTATTATTAATTAGCAAGGCAAGTCTAGTAAAGTTATTTATTTTATTTATAAACTTATTCTGGAAAGAGAAAATATACATTACGTATATACGTAATCAAAGAACGTGGTGACTATTTGCATCAGTGACTCTCAAAGTTTTTCCTATATCCAAACTTTAGGGCCTTTTTCCATCTGTCACCAGTGAATATGAATTACCTATATATAAAATACCTGACGCTCATTTCTTTATATCAGGAGACCACAACCCGGCGCCCTGTGCCCGATGCGGTGGATTGCTTCGGCATGGGCACCATGTCATCATGGTTACTCAACATGAAACCTGATACTTCTTCAGCAGTCAACACACATTTCTACTTCTCCTCGAGGCAACAGCCCAAGAGAGTTCAGGTAAGACCTGTTTCCTTCGGCATGGGCACCATGTCATCATAGCTGCTCAGTATGAAACCTGACAGTTCCGCAGTCAACACACATTTCTACTTCTCCTCAGGTAGCGGCTAAATGAAAATTGAAAGTGTGAAGAAAAATTTTGATCCTCCAATGAAAATGACACAACATCTGACATTTTATATAGGATCATATTTTATTTTAACCTATATCGCACGGAAAATTTTTTCAGTTCGTTTCCTAACACCTGAGATTTAACCATGTATAGTAACTACGAGTAATTAAGTACACTGTATTTCTACAGGTGTACCCTGGAGCCCAATTTGGGTTGGAATGGGTGGACTTCAAGCCAAGCCGGAAGACGGTGATGATAGTCCACGGTTTCATGAGCCACAGCAACGCTTCTTGGGTCATAGATATGACCAAAGCTTTTCTTGCTTGGGTAAGATTTTTATTTAAATCATGATGGGTTTACCTAACGATATAGATCTTTGAAAAATGACAGGAAGTTTTGCATCTGAATAGACATAACAAACAAATAATATGTATAGGTATTCTGGTATTCTGTTACAGGGAGATTTGAATGTAATAGCTGTGGACTGGAGTGGAGGAGGCAACACTTGGAAGTATTGGCGAGCCGTAGCCAACACTCGTCGAGTTGGCTCTGACGTCACTGAGTGAGTAGAGAGTTCGAAGTAGACGCATATATTCGTTGCAAGAGGTCTTCTAAAAGGGGCTAGTATAGATAGAGTCCTTTCCTACAAAGTAGTGTTCCAATTGGTGAAGCTGAGGAATGTTTTTTCAATAGTATTTGTGTATTGCAGGTTTCTGAGACAGTTGATTGCAGCAACTGGGGCAAGAACTAAGGACTTTCATTTCGTTGGACACAGTTTGGGAGCTCACATCTGCTCCTACGTTTCTTATCGTTTGGGAGGCGTGTCCAGAATCACTGGTACGTACTTCGGGCACAATAGTGGCCCACACAGCCTAGTTGGTAGTGTATCTGCCCGCTACCCAGAGAGAGACCCAGAAGCCCAAGGACTCGGATCTCTATTTCAGGGAGCCAAAGACGTACATGGAGACACTTACAAAGAATTAAACACTTTACACTGTAGGCAATACTCAAAATTGACTATATTTTATGTTTGACTCAAAATAATAGGAACAATATTTGATCATACAGGTCTGGACCCGGCGCAACCTTGCTTCCGTACTTCAGACACGACCGAGCGACTGGACGACTCAGACGCAGATTTCGTGGACGTCATCCACACCAACGGACGACTCCTCAACAAGATCGGCTTTGGACTGCCTGACCGCACTGGTAAGGGAAATAGAATGACTTAGTAAGAATTGGTACAGGCCAATAGTAACGCACTGAGATAACGCACTAACTATTTAATATACCTGTAACACACTAATTACATTCTACTACGGTACTATTCTCACTTCGGTTGTATGAAGCTTAGATTTTGTACGCACATTGCAAAGTAGATAGAGCAGAAAATAACTCTGATAAGGTTTTTAACTTTATACATTTTGGTCAATACCGTAGCAATATTAAACGTTTACTGCTGCTCGTGATTATATTACAGGGTAGAACAAATAGACGGTTGCTCTGGGTATAAAGGACTGTTCAGTACAAATGTTAAAAACAAAACCGATACTTATTTTTACAGGTCACGCAGATTTCTACCCAAACGGTGGAATGAAGCAGCCAGGGTGCTACAACACCACTAAACCAACATCGAGGTGGCAGCGGTTCATACCTACCTCCCCAAGTAGTAAGTTTTATAGAAATTATTTCCATCCTTTCCTTTCTTTATACTCTATAGGTATATTCAAAATATTAAGGCCCGTATTAATAATCAGCCCTCAAGAGTGACAGTAAGTTTGAGTTCTATTCAGAAAAAATGTCCTGTTAAATCTATACTTAATATTGCTCTCAATCTTGAGATCGCTTCATAAATACGAGCCTAGTATTCGTAGGTATTTGAGTCACAGTGATATAAAGGATTGTGGCCACTAACATTTCCATGGATATTAAATATTTTGTCGCCATTTTGCTGTAAGGGTAACAAACGGGAAAGATAGACAGAGTTAGATATTTTCAATTTGATCTTTGTACCTTCAAATTATTACAAATTATTTTAAATATTACAGAGCTTCTGAAGCAAGCGATTTGCAGCCACGGACGGGCATACCTGCTGTTCACTGAGTCTCTGATCAACAACAACTGCAGTTTCAGAGCGCATCAGTGGAACCTTACCTACGAGGGGTAAGACACGCACACACTTTTTTTTACTTTTTTCAAGCGGTTCTTTTTATTTACGATGGGGTTGCTCTTGACTCTAGTCTAAGCCAATGGGAACCGAGACAGAGTCGACGATGGAGAAAGCTCACACAACAGTTTTAAAGACACTGGTATTTCGACAAATGTAAGTACCAACGAAACTTAGCAAGGTGGTTGGGGGCGCCAGACCTCGGAGGGAAGGTAATCGCGAAATCAGGTGATCCCTCGTAGAGTCAGTCTATCAAATTATTGGTTAAATGCGAATAGAAAATCTTGAAAAATTCACTTAACATTAATTTAACAGAACTAAAGGTAGAGTACTTTCCGAAATAAAAATGTAACGTGAGAGTTTTATTTCAGTGTGAATACGAGTCTAACAGCGGCTTGCGACAGACACGCATCTTGCACAGAAATGGGCATCAACGCGAATGGTAGACATGGCGTGCCCAGAGCACAAGGAGCTTACTTCGTGCTTACCACAGAAAGGGAACCATACTGTCGTAAGTACCTACCTATTTATTCATTAATGTTTTTCATTATCGTGTGGATTTTAGATTTTTTTATTTTAGTTATTATTTCGGGCTACACTGTGCTACGAATTGTCTACGAACTGCTACGCCGTTCAAAAGACATCAACGCACACCTGTCTACGATATTACTTGTATACGAATAAACGATCTTTAAAGTTATTTATTTGTGGTAAAAATTTATCACTCATGATAAAAATTGTTTTTGATGACACACGTAAACACAAAAATTGAGTTTTTTTTTTTGAGAAACTTTTAACTCTTTTATCTATTTTTTATCTATAGCCTCGGAGAGCGAGTGGCACTCCCCCAGAGCGGACTTGCTCCACGACTTACGCGAAGGGTTCCTCTTAGACCGGTCCAAGCCACCCAACGCTACAACTACCCCCGTGACACCAGAATACGCTGACCCCTTAGCCACAGCGTCCCCTGCCGCAAGGGAATCTACTACGAAAGGATGGTGGGATCGCTGGGTGGGGTAATAGAAAACTCTATTGTCAAAGGAGACCGTTGGAAAAAAAATAATTATTAAGGAGAGGGAATTGTTGATAATTTGCAGCGCAATACAAAAAAGTAATTATGTTTTAAAATGCAGTGTAAAAATATTAGGTTAAAAGTATTTTGACTTTCGCGAAGGGTTCCTCTTAGACCGGTCCAAGCAACCCAACGCTACAAATACCCCTGTGATACCAGAATATGCTGACCCCTTGGCAACGGCATCCCCTGCCTCAAGGGAATCTACGACCAAGGGATGGTGGAATCGATGGGTGGGGTAATATGATAATTTGTAGAAGAAAATGGACGAGCCATCGTATGAACAAGATGTATAAAAACAAATACTGCAATAACTCTGACTGAATCGAGAGTCAAGTTACGTTAAACTTTAAATCCAGTCATAATTTGTTGCAGGTTATTGATGCTATACAAGCCATAGAAAAATATATGACAAGCTATTTAGGATTCAACATTTTAGAAAATTCAACTTTTGGAAAATTCGACAATTTGGGAATTCGACTTCATGATCCGAAAGGCTAAGAACTGTACATTAAAAACCTTATAACGTGTATTAATATGTCAAAGATGCAACATAGTGATTTATATTTAAAACTCTATGAATCTATAATTTCAGTGTATAATAAATGAACGTATCAAGGTATTAATTACTTTTTGTACTTATTTAAATAAAAGTGATATATAATTTATAGTGATTGGAGTATTTTTTTCTGTAATTATCCCCTATTTTGTAACATACAATAGTAATTACAGCTTTTCAATAAATTAAAAACACATTTTACTAAATTAACACTTAACTACATGAAACATGCAAGTAGCTAATTATTTATGTGATTTGAAGTAGTTCTATAACAGTGGTAAAAATGAAGCGAACAAAGCCTAAAGTAAAAGTAGATTTAGCTGTCGACAAGAGATTTATTTTCTTGGGTAGAAATAGTGGCATTCATGGATTAGGGCATCTTTTTCGAGAAAATGCACCGTTCTTTGCCAGGTAAATAAAACGCGTATTATTAAATAATTCAATCCGATTATAAGCTCGTAAACTATATTCTTGAACAAAATTATGCAAAAAATAAAAAATCTCGCATTCATTAAAGTTTTAACGATGTCATACTTATTGGATACTATTAATTGTATCAGTTTTTATAAATTTCAATAAACTGGAAAATCATTTCAAACTTACCTTATAATCTGGACATCACGACAACTATTTAGGAGCACTAGTAGAATAGAACATACTTATCTAAAAACTTGTTTTATAACTTTGTTAATTAGGTAAACAATTTATTCGTGAGACAATGAATAACCTTGCAATGCTAACGCGATGGTATTACTGACATACTCAAGTTCTGAATAGAGAAAAAAAGTATTTAAAATTACTTAAGTTAATACTTAAAAGAGACTGTGACATCATATGCCCGCATTGCCTAGTTTACTGATATTCACTGAGTTTGCTATTTTTGAGCTCGATTGCCTACCTAAAACATTTTTGTTTTACCATTTCATTTATAATACTAAAAACGCTAAATGTTTTATATTTGTTAGTTATTTAAATTATTGATCTTGTAATGAAATTATGTAGAGTCGGTTTCAAAATTACGTTGTTCTAAAATTAGGTATTTTAAACATTTAGGTTTACATACACTTAAGAATCCTTAAGATACCTTTTGTGTAGAGAAGTTAAATTATTTTAGGAATTAACATTAAAACACTTTAGTCTAAGTAAATATTTCAGATTATTCTGGCTAGTCGTCGTCCTAGTTTCCCTAGGCTGTCTCTACATCCTGCTGATGCACGTGGTGACAGCAGGGACGGAAGTCAGCTACACGGCGGAGACCCGCTACCCGACCTGGACCACCGACTTCCCAGCAGTCACCGTCTGCGAGATCTACATCGCCAAGCTGGCGCAGAAAAAACTCACACAGCTGTACCGTAAGGAAGACCGGAATAAGGAAGACCGGACGGTCATGCGTGAAGCTTCCTTTCTGGGTTTTTGTCATAGATATCGGGATAATGCCGGATATTGCCTATAATAGCTACTACGAGTATAGAGTTTGTAACAGAATACCGTGTTGTATAATTATAATTACGAGTACCTTCTCTACATCACGACCATGCAAGTTTTCTTGGGGTCACTGCAACTGAGTTTCCACAATGCAGTTGTTGGAATAAAGTAACCTGGCTCTTAATCAAAGGTTTTTGGGACTGATTCCCAATCAATAGCTACTAATTATCGCAGTTAAAATGTTAAATCTAAATTATGTAATTTTTCCTTCAGCTGATCTAATGAAACCCCTGACGTTCGACCTGCAGAGGTACCTGACTGATCTGACGTACTACAGCAAGTCAGTCAGCTGTCGTAAGGGTCTCTGCGACCCTTGTGGGGTCAATGTGCCCTGTGATGTGGACTGGAGGACGCTCATTGAGAAAGTAAGACCTTCATCGGAATTAAAATATGACAGGCACTGGTGACAGGTGGATGAAGGATGATGAGAAAGTTTTATCAGTGGAACAATATTTGGTGTTAAACTTACCTGACTGACTTGTCACTTAAAGGAAAACCTTGTCACAATACAAAAATCTGCTCGAGTATAATCGTCTTCAATAATTTCCTGCTTTATTTTTTTTAAATATACATCGTTCAATGGGCTTTTCGATTAGGCACCTTAAGTTTTACTATTCCTACTACAGGATATTATGATTCTAATATTTGCATAAGACATTTTTTTTCCACAACTTTGATTCACTAGGTCCGGAAAACCTGCACTGAATTACTAACGGAATGCAAAGCAAACGGGAAACCGTTCCCGTGCTGCGAGAAGTTCCGCCAAACGGATTCCGAAAGTGGGACGTGCTTCACTTTCAACACACTACACGGGGAGTGAGTATAAACTAATCACACGATATAATGTTAGGCTACTAAGATATCAGATAAGATTATACGGGCTTATCTGGTTGAACGCCTAGATTTTGTAATTCGGCAACGCGAAAAACGACTTTGCCGTTAGTTTTTTCATCAATGAGTTTTTCGTATTCTAATTTCTCTGTAACGTAAAATTGAGTGCAATATTTTTTTTATATGGGATGGGAAAAATGAATGACCTTTCCTTTATCCATTTTAAACTCTGTTATTTACTGTTAAAAAAATATTATTTTGCAGCAATCCAAACAACGAGCCATTATTTTCCGTAAACATGAGCACAGGGCCTGGGAAACTCACATTTCATGTACTGTCGGATGTGCGGGTAAGTATCAGATAATGACAAGCAAAACATTATTTTTTTACTTTGTTTGCTTAAAAACTCATTTGCAATACGCATATACCTAAAACTCAAACTAAAGCTAACTAAACCACCTGTCAAACGAATATCAATTATTTTATTCCTAGGTAAAAGTTCTATGACAAGTCTATGTGCACACTTCTGTGTCCACCAGATATCAGTCCACAGCACCGAGGAGCTATCCACCACGTATTTAGACGACAAGTTCAAGTTTGAGGCGCGTCCCTTGGTGCGGCTGGACAACAACGTGGAGTACACCTTCTCATTGGTAGACTTCCAGAACGACCCGATGCTGGCCAACGAGGAGATCCACAAGAGGGGCTGCCGGTACTTGCATGAGGTGCCCGATGAGGAGTTCGATACGTACAAGGTAAGTAAGATATCAGAATAGAGAGGATTATTCCTGAAGCAAAGATTCTCCATCGCAATTCATGCTGCGAGTGTGATGGGCAACTTTGCGCCCGCTATGATAAGGGGCATAAAAGCCTCTTCCATATAAATCTTCTTTGTCTGGTTCTATCGAACATAAATAAGGCCTCTGGGAGCACGGAAACTTTATTAATTTGTAATCAAACACAAATCAAAAATTACCTAGTCAAGAAAAGGGCACAAACAAAACTGAGTCAAAATCCAAATAGAATATCAAAACGCATCAAAACTACTATCAAAAAATTTGTCAAACCGCCAGTTAGCATCACAAGGTAGGTCTTATAGTTGGTGAGGCTAGACAACAACGTGGAGAACACCTTCCCACTGGTGGACTTCTAGAACGACCCGATGCTGGCTAACGAGGAGATCCACAAGAGGGGCTGCCGGTAATTGCATGAGGTGCCCGATGAGGAGTTCGATACATACAAGGTAAGTAAGATATCAGAATAGAGAGGATTATTCCTGAAGCAAAGATTCTCCATCGCAATTCATGCTGCGAGTGTGATGGGCAACTTTGCGCCCGCTATGATAAGGGGCATAAAAGCCTCTTCCATATATCTTCTTTGTCTGGTTTTATCGAACATAAATAAGGCCTCTGGGAGCACGGAAACTTTATTAATTTGTAATCAAACACAAATCAAAAATTACCTAGTCAAGAAAAGGGCACAAACAAAACTGAGTCAAAATCCAAATAGAATATCAAAACGCATCAAAACTACTATCAAAAAATTTGTCAAACCGCCAGTTAGCATCACAAGGTAGGTCTTATAGTTGGTGAGGCTAAACAACAACGTGGAGAACACCTTCCCATTGGTGGACTTCTAGAACGACCCGATGCTGGCCAACGAGGAGATCCACAAGAGGGGCTGCCGGTACTTGCATGAGGTGCTTGATGAGGAGTTTGACACCCACAAAGTAGTAAGACCAGTCAAATAGCCGCTGAACCATCTATCCTGCCTGCCCTGTGGTGTGGGGCCACTTTTCTTTTCAATGAAATTTGAAGTTACATGCTGATGAAGAAGAAGAAGAAGAAGAAGAAGAACTCGATATACACTGTGTAGACTATACGGGGTGTAAGGGACAGCGTCCCGCAAACTTATAGGGGTTGCTCAGTCATCGAAACTGAACAACTACCATCAGGTTTTTTTTTCAGATGAAAAAAAAATAAAATTGCTTTTTCATACAAAATGACCACCTCAATCAGACAATTTGTATGAAAAAGCAAAATTTTTTGTTTCATTTCCTGAAAAAAGATCCTGGTGATAGTTGTTCAGTATCGTTGACTGAGCAACCCCTATCAGTTTGCGGGACGCTGTCCCTTACACCCGGTATTGACTATTGTGATACTAGAGGGTCAGTCCTGAATTTTATGCTTTACTTTTCTTATATTCTTGATTTTATAGGTATATGCGTATTGCAAATGAGTTTTTAAGCAAACAAAGTAAAAAAATAATGTTTTGCTTGTCATTATCTGATACTTACCCGCACATCCGACAGTACATGAAATGTGAGTTTCCCAGGCCCTGTGCTCATGTTTACGGAAAATAATGGCTCGTTGTTTGGAATATGCTGCAAAATAATATTTTTTTAACAGTAAATAACAGAGTTTAAAATGGATAAAGGAAAGGTCATTCATTTTTCCCATCCATATAAAAAAAATATTGCACTCAATTTTACGTTACAGAGAAATTAGAATACGAAAAACTCATTGATGAAAAAACTAACGGCAAAGTCGTTTTTTCGCGTTGCCGAATTACAAAATCTAGGCGTTCAACCAGATAAGCCCGTATAATCTTATCTGATATCTTAGTAGCCTAACATTATATCGTGTGATTAGTTTATACTCACTCCCCGTGTAGTGTGTTGAAAGTGAAGCACGTCCCACTTTCGGAATCCGTTTGGCGGAACTTCTCGCAGCACGGGAACGGTTTCCCGTTTGCTTTGCATTCCGTTAGTAATTCAGTGCAGGTTTTCCGGACCTAGTGAATCAAAGTTGTGGAAAAAAAAATGTCTTATGCAAATATTAGAATCATAATATCCTGTAGTAGGAATAGTAAAACTTAAGGTGCCTAATCGAAAAGCCCATTGAACGATGTATATTTAAAAAAAATAAAGCAGGAAATTATTGAAGACGATTATACTCGAGCAGATTTTTGTATTGTGACAAGGTTTTCCTTTAAGTGACAAGTCAGTCAGGTAAGTTTAACACCAAATATTGTTCCACTGATAAAACTTTCTCATCATCCTTCATCCACCTGTCACCAGTGCCTGTCATATTTTAATTCCGATGAAGGTCTTACTTCTCAATGAGCGTCCTCCAGTCCACATCACAGGGCACATTGACCCCACAAGGGTCGCAGAGACCCTTACGACAGCTGACTGACTTGCTGTAGTACGTCAGATCAGTCAGGTACCTCTGCAGGTCGAACGTCAGGGGTTTCATTAGATCAGCTGAAGGAAAAATTACATAATTTTAGATTTAACATTTTAACTGCGATAATTAGTAGCTATTGATTGGGAATCAGTCCCAAAAACCTTTGATTAAGAGCCAGGTTACTTTATTCCAACAACTGCATTGTGGAAACTCAGTTGCAGTGACCCCAAGAAAACTTGCATGGTCGTGATGTAGAGAAGGTACTCGTATTATAATTATACAACACGGTATTCTGTTACAAACTCTATACTCGTAGTAGCTATTATAGGCAATATCCGGCATTATCCCGATATCTATGACAAAAACCCAGAAAGGAAGCTTCACGCATGACCGTCCGGTCTTCCTTATTCCGGTCTTCCTTACGGTACAGCTGTGTGAGTTTTTTCTGCGCCAGCTTGGCGATGTAGATCTCGCAGACGGTGACTGCTGGGAAGTCGGTGGTCCAGGTCGGGTAGCGGGTCTCCGCCGTGTAGCTGACTTCCGTCCCTGCTGTCACCACGTGCATCAGCAGGATGTAGAGACAGCCTAGGGAAACTAGGACGACGACTAGCCAGAATAATCTGAAATATATTACTTAGACTAAAGTGTTTTAATGTTAATTCCTAAAATAATTTAACTTCTCTACACAAAAGGTATCTTAAGGATTCTTAAGTGTATGTAAACCTAAATGTTTAAAATACCTAATTTTAGAACAACGTAATTTTGAAACCGACTCTACATAATTTCATTACAAGATCAATAATTTAAATAACTAACAAATATAAAACATTTAGCGTTTTTAGTATTATAAATGAAATGGTAAAACAAAAATGTTTTAGGTAGGCAATCGAGCTCAAAAATAGCAAACTCAGTGAATATCAGTAAACTAGCAATGCGGGCATATGATGTCACAGTCTCTTTTAAGTATTAACTTAAGTAATTTTAAATACTTTTTTTCTCTATTCAGAACTTGAGTATGTCAGTAATACCATCGCGTTAGCATTGCAAGGTTATTCATTGTCTCACGAATAAATTGTTTACCTAATTAACAAAGTTATAAAACAAGTTTTTAGATAAGTATGTTCTATTCTACTAGTGCTCCTAAATAGTTGTCGTGATGTCCAGATTATAAGGTAAGTTTGAAATGATTTTCCAGTTTATTGAAATTTATAAAAACTGATACAATTAATAGTATCCAATAAGTATGACATCGTTAAAACTTTAATGAATGCGAGATTTTTTATTTTTTGCATAATTTTGTTCAAGAATATAGTTTACGAGCTTATAATCGGATTGAATTATTTAATAATACGCGTTTTATTTACCTGGCAAAGAACGGTGCATTTTCTCGAAAAAGATGCCCTAATCCATGAATGCCACTATTTCTACCCAAGAAAATAAA
>JARACY010006238.1:0-18049 GCA_029255725.1 Scrobipalpa atriplicella
GTAAAGAAAGATAATTTTAAATGAAGAAAAGAAGGAAGAAGATATTATAAAACTGGCTCAAAAAAACTCCGTTTCCAGAGCCGTAAAACCCTATAAAAAAAGGGGAAATGTTCTAATTTAACACGGGAAAACCTGTGGAGCAAAACGGTAGCAAATCATAAATTCCAAAGGCAAATGACTATCATTCATCAATGAATGACCAATGATGACAATAACTTTTTTTTGTTACAGAATCATCGGAACCGAAGCCGGAATAGAATAACTTCAATGAGAAATTAATAAAAAAAACGTCTTTACATAAACGAGAAAAGAAAAAACCGTGGGAAGAAATTGTGCTACGCGAATTTGAAGTTTATGCTGAAGGAGTTAGGGTTGTAAGATGTGCGGTGACGGAGGGCCCTTGCAGCGATATTTACTGAAGAGTTGAACATTGTGAAGGTAAGTTCGTTTTATGATTTGTGGTAATTACTTCCGGTTTGCGGGGTTCCGGAGGTCAGATGGTATTCGGTTTGTGTAAAAACCAGTATCCTCAGTATCACAATTAAAAATTAACTAAACGAAATAATGCGATTGATCAACTAACATGTTCGTTCTACAAATAAATACTTAATATAAACAATTTTTCCTGCGAAAAATACATAATATTTACCCAAAAACAAATCGCTTATTCATAAAAAAAAAAAAAAAACTATACGCCCTTGTTGTATTGTTGTTATGTCTTGTATGAAATATCTATGACATGCTAGGATGACATGACATAGTACGAACGAACGTCAAGAGGCTATAAAATATTACTTTGTTAGTCAGGTAAGTACAAAATTGTAATCGATATCACAACAATGTACTTATCACAATTTTCGGGTATTTGCAATGACGCAGTTTGAACTCAATACTGTCACTGCGCTGCTATTCGCTGACTCACGTAGGGCTGTAAAATATACGATAGATTTAGATTAAACAATGATATTAATGGATTGAAAATTTGTTCTGTAAATGCGTAAAATGAACCGTTATCTTTTTTGCCTACAGATTTTTATTTTAACTTTTATTTTTATTTTTTAATTACTATAACCAGTATTTTAAAACAATGTTATTTATTTTAACAAATTATTGTAAACTTTGATAGAATCTTGATTTACGAGCACACTTATACAAAAAAGTATTCCAATAAAAAAAAAACATTTGGAATTAGAAGCCATTTTTTTATATTTTGTGAAAAGATTATTTATTTATTCACATTCGTTTGCGAAATACACTTTTAAAATAAGTATTTTAAGAATATAAATGTAATCTAGGTAGGTACATAAGTTTTTAGGGCGTTGATTGATATGCGCTGTAGAAGTGATTCAGAGAACTAGATAAGATTAACCCAATAAATTCTTTAGATATAAAGTTCACAAACATTGGATTGGCTTTGTTATGACTGGTTCCTTGAAATTGATAAATATCTTCAGTTTTAGACAGGTTATTCTACCTAAAATAAATATGAAAACGGTAATACAAGGCACATCACCGCCTTAACAAATTTAAGGTTAACTAAGTTGGCAGTAAATTCTGGTACTTTTTCCTATATTACCTATATTACAACTGTAACTCAATTAAAAAAAAAAACTATTTTTTACAAAGGTCCGAAGCGTAAGGAATTTTCAGAATAAAAATAGTTTTTTATATTACAATATATTCCGGTTTTATGGCCCTACCCTATAAGGTCAGTTTCTGATCGAGTGCAATGAAAGAGAACTTCTAGTGGCAGCTAGTTTCCCAACTTTGGGAAATTCACGAATTTACTGGGAATACCTATTTATCAATAAAGAACGTGATGAGAATGACAAATATTCCATTATGAGTGGACTTCTAGTGTAACTTAGGAAATAATAAAAAATGATGTAATAAAATGACTTAAGATAGAATAGGAAGGTCTCGACGCATCAACCCTGGATCAAATCAGGAAATAAACCTAAAGAAAGGTCAGATCAAGAGTACCCTAAAGATTAATAAATGTGGATGAATCGAAAGAGGCCTGTAAGGATCGTAACAAGTGGAATGATGTGGCCTCTGCCCACCCCTCCAGGAAAAAAGGCGGAATTATATGTACCTATGTATGATAATATTGTATGTAATAAATTAACTTCACCCATATCCTGTTTACGTCTTTTCGACTTCTAAAACCCACGATTCAGAATATCAATAAAACGTTTTAAACAATGATTTATCTCTCCTCTGTCGCCCAAGAAGTCAGATAAGAGATTGCATCCCAACAATATCAGATATTTGATGAGATGTGTCACTCTTGTGATGATAAGAAATATATTTTTGGATTTATTCACTGTATTACAACATATTTTATATTTGGAAAACATCCTAGTAACTATATTACAAGTTATTCTAACTTCTTTGTTATTTCAAATTTTATTTTAGGCCAATTTCCTATGATGGACGAAGTATACTTAATTTGAGCACATTTGACATAACTTATTATAAAACATTTGACATCATAACATACAAATCGGTTCAAATTATATTTCGTCAAATATACCTACTATTGATTTATTACAATTATATGTAGATAAGTAACTAATAATATTTTATAAGAAAGGTGCTTTAAGGGCATTTGAATCAACGCGCTGTGTCATACAAGTTTGATATGGTATATAAGCTCATTGATATTCTACTTTGATATTATAATTTTGAACCTAAAGGGGATATTAATGATATCACTTAGATTTTATCTCATTGAAGTTTACCGCACTAGATACATAATTTTAAATTACAGAGTTACTATAACTAAAACATTATTTAAAATCGTTTAAAACCGTATTTCGAGGTTCTTGAGCGTTTTAGTAAGTCACCTGAAGATGAGCTGTTAGATTTTGGCCTAGACTAGAATCAAGACCAAAACAATAAAAAAATATCGCATCCAAATTGATCATCACTTGCCCTTCTATAGTTTAATTTGCGTACTCTTTGTTCACCCTATAGCTCTCGAAGCACCAATCAGGGATGATAATAGCAATATCGGTTAGAGTTCTAATGTGGAGTGGCGTTATCTTAATCTGACTTAACTCGTCGATTAGATAAGGCGTGGAATCACGCGGAAAGCTAAACGATTTGGTGGAACTAATCCAATAAGCTGAAAGCTATCTAGGAATCGATACCCAATAATTTGTGTCCTCACTAGTATCACTTATTTATGGATGGAAAACAAATCTATTGTAAGCACAATAAATTGATCCAGATTCTTTTTGAAATCACGTTATAAGAAAATGATTATCTGGCCTGTTATTTCAGTGTAATTGACTTTGTGTCCCGGAAACTGAATTTTGTGGTCTTGTGTCCCACAACATAATAAATTAGAAGTCTGAGAGCATTTTCCGTGCTTCAGAAGGTGCACTAAGCAGTTAATGTTGATCCCGATAATTTCGTTTGCAGTTGGATACAAGAAAATATAAAAAATATTGCGCCCCTGCACATAATGTTGCCTAATACTTATTATGTTCACTTGTTTCAGATGGTTTCACTACACCGGAGCGTCGTGGGAGTAATATTGACAATTATATGCATAAATATATCGGCGAACGCTAAGAAATACATATGCCCTATCGGATTCAGCTTAGCATTTACCAAGTACAAGGGAGATGATCCCATATGCTATAGGAGAAAAGGACCAGAGTCCTTTGATGACAAATTTAAAGACTGCACAGGCAACTTGTTCACATCGAAATTGTACCATAGTTTAAATTTTACTGAAACCAATCTAGTATTATGGACGGAATACAAATCTCCGTACCCCGGGGGCCCTTTTGTAGATCAGTCGTACACAGACGATGTAGGAGATCCTCCGTTTGTTAAAGGAGTAATATATGACCAAAGATTAGGAATAAATGAAGAGTTATGCGTAGTTATAGATCCAATAACAAATTTAACAGCAGCAAGATGCGATGAGAATCATTATAGGTATTGTTTTGTTAAACCTTATGCGAAGCAAAATAGGATGGACAAAGAAGGATGTGAAAAAGAAGATTACTGGAGATTCTATAGTCCAAAAGCTACTTGTTTGACAGCTTTGACAGGGGTTGGTGGAGGGACAGTCAGAGCGAATTGGAAACAATCTAAGGACCTGTGTGCTAAAAGAGGAGGGGCGCTTTTGAGTAGAGGATGGAGATATGCAAATAACCACATGTTGTCCTCTTCAACGAATCCAACATTTCCTTTGGGGATAGTTCTGAGTGACAACTCTACAATCAGATATGATACATCAACTGAAGAGGATGAGGTTAGATTTTTTTGTTGTTTTTGGATGCTTAAAATAAAAATGAATATACTTTAATATCTAATCTTAATTGATATAAATTTTCATGAGTTCATTAAAATCAGAATGACGCTAAGTCATTTTACGTTTGATCAACTTCATAATATTTCACTTCAACAACTAGAATGTCTTTATTATTTAGGATAATAGCTTTTATAGAAATACTACACATAGTTCTATTTCTATAATGTTTACGTTAACGTTAACGTTTTCATAATTTTATTTTAAGTATTGAAATAATTATTCAATGCTATTTTTGTTTTACTCATTCGTTGGGTATTACAATCAAAAGGTGTTTAGTTTTTTTTATTGAATGTAGAGTTTCAGGTTATGTTCATGATCATAACAATCCGTCGATCTCAAATATTATAAAGATGTTTATTCAGCGATTTATACGAATAAATAAATAAATAGGCTTTGTTTATCTTTAAATTGTTTTTTTTTTTAATCTATTGTGATGAGACCATATAATGAAAGTCACATCTTTACAGCTATTGTAAAGTTTTATTTTTATTTATTCATTGTTAATTATTTTTTCCTTTAGATACCAACATCAGAATGGTACTTCGAAAACAAGATTGCCGGTTCTGATACGTCGCTCGGTGCTCTCCGCGACAACTTTTGGTACATGGTCAACAATTCCTTCATCTTCTATGACGTCATCTGCGAAAAGCCCATCAAGTTGCAGCCTCTAGGCATGTTTGTTTATACTGACGAGTAAGTATATACTTAGATGTCCAAATTTATATGAATTAATTTGGGTCTTATAAGATCATTCCAAAGTTTTGTTTACATTCGTGCAAACATGTTAGTATAAATCTATAAACATTGTTTTCTCTATTTGTTTTTTCAGGGATAACAAACTCATCCTCAAAACTAACGATTCCATCGATGACAAATATATCCGTTGCCTCTCAGATTCTACTACTTACTACCCAACTGGAGTCAAAGTAAGATATGATGATGGTTCCAATGCTTTCATCATCAAACCTTTGGCCGATGGCTACTATTGGTGCATCAGCATCGACTCCAAAAACCATATCGTCTCCGAATCCAACAAAGTCCTTTTCATTCGCGAAAAACAATCACTGATCAACTCCTACGCAATATTGATAACCTTAGACAAACCGTACAAGTTTGATGATTTGTCATCTGTCTATAGAGACTGGGAAAAGAAATTGGAAGAGTATATCTTCTACAGAACAAGATATGTTAATATTTACGGAGAGTTTGAGCTGAAAGAAGAAGCAGAAGAAAAGTTGAAGAGCTTCAAGGCAGAAGAAGAAAGAAAGATGGGGTCAAAAGAGATAGACATAAAGACGATACACAAAATAAAGATAAAGAGGCTGTTTATGAATGGAAAGAAGGCGTTGGTCCATGTTCATTTGAACCGGGAGATGATGGCGGTGGGTCCTGGGCGATGGGACGATATGATGGTGGAATATATGAAGCCGGTGTACTTCTGCATGGGTTTCGACACTGTACCAACGATGCCATTAGGTGAGTTTAGTTCTAAAGTATTCTCTAAGGTGCTGATTTATGAATTTACAGGAAAGAAAGGTTTACGTAAGGGCTGGAGTGTGGATTCAATAGAAGAGCTGTTAGCTTAGCTTAGCAGGACCGATGCAAATTTGCAATTTTGTGTGGGAGCTCTTAAATCAAGCCACACATTCCCGGTTGAACAATCATGTAATTATCTCATTCTCGTATAAGGCAAAGGTTAAAATGTGACCCATATTATGTCTGAATGTAAGTCCGTTTATAATTATGAGATGTGATTGTTGTTTAAGTACAATATTATAGGATAGGTACACATACAGTTTTCTGCCCACACGGCGTAAACATGTATCGTTTCCACAATGGCAAGTTAAACGTAAAAAATTTGACTTCCCAATTTGATCTGTGTTCAAGTCAAACTAGATCTTTTTGTGACCCTCCGGCAAATCCGAATAATTAGGCCCTAAAACTGTTCTATCTTTCTTTATTATTTCTGTAACTTGTAGATCATATAAATAGACCTAAGGTCATATAAATACGGTAATTTTATTATGATCCAGGAAAAGTTCCGTTAACCTAATAGCCGGGTAGACAATCTAGCATGTCAACAAGGAATTTTAATTCTACAATATTATAGGCCATTGAACAATAGAAGGAGTAACAGTGATTAATAATCAATGCTTAAAGGTATATTTCCACTAGATAGGTACGACATTTCCTTAAAGGTGTGGCGCTGTGTGACACGCTTAGCGTAAATAAATTTAATGAATCAAAGAAAATTGACCTTACCAAATCCGTGTTACATTAAGTGTATTAAAGAAAATGACAAGTAAAAACAAATAAACATTAGTAGTGTAAGTAGTAATAAAATGTTTTTGTTAATGACACTTTAATGTTCTATGTAGAGTTTCACAAATGAGACTATATTTTCCCAGGTCTGCTAAAAATTTGTTAGCTAGACCGAGCAGTAAAACTTATTGTAACCCATTTTCGCTAATTATCGACATCTGATAATAATTATCATAATCATAATAGATTATAACCTAACCGGTAGACACGAACCTTTAGAGTGAAGCCGTGACGTTGTTTTTGCGATTAACTAATAAGCAGGTGCATAGAGTATGGTTATGGTGTTAGATTACATAGGAAGAGGGAAATTATTGGAGTAAATTATGTAAGGAAGGAAAAAATACAGCCAAGAGACTCCATCTTCTTCTTAGCGAGTGGATTTTCGAGTCGAACAACGACCCGATAAACCCCATGAGACTCCATGAAAAGTAAAAATAGCAACTGAAAGTAGTGAATGTAAATTTTTAATCTAAATATTATTAAAAAATTATGTTATTTGCGATATAAAAATAAATAAAAATGTCTAAATCATCATGGTGTATCTTTAGCCTTGTCACTTATATCTGTACAAAAAAACAGAGAGTTTACGGGTTTGTTTACACACAAACTCTATATATTTAAGCATTAGTATTTTTTAATTTACATAGTACCTACCTATTCGTAACTATTCTATTTAGAATTTAGGAATTACCCAAGTCAAAAGAAACAACATAACATTACTAATCAAGAAAAAATGAGAGGTGATGTAATTAGAAGCACATTGTAAATTTATTGAGGTAGGTACTATCAGTACTATTAACATAATATTGTCAAATCCTATATCTATGATTGCCACAAAATAGTATTATACCTATATTAATCACATCTTGACAGCTCTATCGAAGGAATATAAACTCTATATAAATAACAAATGTGATGTATACTTTTATCGTGGCACTACTCAAAATTTTGACTTCTGTCTATGATGATGAACATAATAATATCCCAGCGACATATCCCAATAGAAAAATTATTGCAAGATATCTTGGACATCGTTATCATGTCTTAAATAAATTTTGAATTAAATTATTGAAGGAATCCCGCGCGGAAATGCTCTTTAAACTTTTCCGTTGTTGCCACGATCATCTATTTTGACAGAGCTATGAATATGAAAGACTAAACAGTACTATTTAATGCGTCCATAATTATCGTCCGTCTATTAATACGTCAAATTTACGGCTTTCGAGGCGCTGACAATCGAGCTGGAGTTAATAATAGCCATATCCATTAATTTTGCCGGTAGCGGCGTACATCAAACGCGTAGGTAGGCATGCGTAAATATGTGAACTACCTACATCAAAGAAAAGTTATTAAGATGTTGATGCCGGTCCATATTTTTGGCTATTCTACGGTTAAGAAAACCAAAGATAACCAAAGAATGCAATGAATGAGTGCGTAAGGTGCGTACATACTGAACAAAGCCTATGCTCTGGCCCTGAGGGTACACTGCACTGCCTGCCTAATACTGTAGCTAACACTTTCTATACTACAACACAAACACTTTACTTGTTGAGTATACTCTATTACTATTCTTCCTGAACCACTTTTCAATGTTTAATTTAACTCATTTGCATCCAGAAAACATCTCATCATCGCCATTTATTATTTACTAGCAATTTACACTAATTTAGACAGCGACATCTAATTATCACTTATGTCAACTATCATGCATAACAATGGTCCTGAATACATACTACATACACACAAGAACGCCTTCCCTTGTGCACAGTACCTAGGTACTACCATGTATTACTGTTAATTTTCAGGCCTAAGGTGAATCGATGAGCTAGGTGCTGCCTTCACTAGAAATAAATGTATTGTGTCTGAAATACATACATTTTCATGAATATTTTTCGTTTTGCGCAAATTGCAAGTAATTCTTCATTCTGTAGGTAATCCATATGTTCACAATTTACATTTAATATCTAAGAATAGACCAGTTACAAAACGCCCAGTTTATAAAAAAGTTTTCTATAGAATGTAATAAATTGCCGAAGAAATTATGTTTTTGTGTTTGTTTAGTTTCTTTGTTATTATTATTACAGAACAGTTATACCTACCTAGTAAGCTGTGCTCAACATTGTGTCCTGTAACTTCATGAAAAAGTGGGCTCTGGTTCTGATGCACATTATTTGCCTCAACCACAGATTTATCATTATTAGATTGATGTTTGAGTTGTTGATTGTTTGGGATTCTTTTACTAAAGCTGCGTTAGTTACGAGGAATTTCTTTGAACAGTGCAGTGCCAGCGTAAATTTCGATTCAGAGAACTGAATTTGATTTCTCATTCATTGTCTTTGGCATGCAACGCGGTTAAATTTAAAGATTTTTCTCGGGGTGGGAAAGTGTTCTTTTATAATGGTATCATGGCTGGATCGAGGGGGATAAAACAGTGTTCTAGTTGCTTCCTGGGTTTATAGGTTTAGGCAATGTCTGTCAACTTGTCTTTTCTGAAATTACTCTTATTATTTTTTTAAATTGTAGGCTGCTCTATTATGTCGTTGATGTTTTGCCAACCCCGTACATAACTCTATTTATGTATTCATTTACTTTTATGAACTTGTAACTACTCATTACAGTCCTCACTAAAGACCCTTATCTAAAATAAATGATTACTTTACTTTACTTTACTTTACTTAACTTTACTAAACTTTACTTAACTTTACTTAACTTTACTTAACTTTACTTAACTTTACTTAACTTTACTTAACTTTACTTAACTTTACTTAACTTTACTTAACTTTACTTAACTTTACTTAACTTTACTTAACTTTACTTAACTTTACTTAACTTTACTTAACTTTACTTAACTTTATCTCTCAGGGTCATTCTTAACCCGGGATTGCCGCAACTACACCTGCGTTGGGGACTTCGACGAGGGTGTCCAATGGGTGACCACAGCCGTGGAAGGATGCACAACCCTGGCTCCAGTAACAGCCTCACTCGATGTAAGGGTCAACGCTGAAGTCTTTGAGTTCATGCCTACAGCTGGAACGCCAACTACTGTGAGTGAAATAACCCAATGGATTTTTAGTTCCTGGCACATGAAAACCCTAATACCATACCAATTTTGAGTTATTTTTCTGGAATTTTATACTAAAAATTTGCAAGCATCTGGCCCGCCTGATGGAAAGCAAAGACACCGTCTGGGTCCTTTAGTTTGCAGAAAGATTGCTTTTCTATTACAAAAAAGTACCTAGGTTGATAATCTATTATGTTTACAAGAAGTTAATACATCTACCTAATTAGTCTTTTTCATGTAGGTAAGAAGACCTAGGGAAAAACTTAGACTTTGCTATTCCAACAACTATTAATCAGTTTATGGTAAAAACTCCATTTAAACAATAAACTCTAGACAGGCAAAACATTAGACACATTGCATTAAATGCATGATCGTTTGTTTTTAACACAGAAACGTTTGGACTAATATACTCAAAACAGAATGGCATTGCTCAGACAACAAAACTGAAAAACTTTCATAAAAATTATCTTCTAGAAAATTAAAATAATTTGTATCAACAACTTTGGAAAAGTCAGTTTCGTTGTCTGAGCTTGTTCAGTGAGAGAGAGACTGAGATTCAGTTTTCGTCACACCCTGCATTACACCCTTAATTTGCTCGTTTTGATTAACACTAAGCTTAGCGTACTAACATTGTAGACAATCGATGAAGCCTTTCGGAAGAACGACGACAGCAGTTCGGAGGAAGAGGTAGAGAAATACACAAAACCAACCGACCGACGACCTACAACAGAAGACCCTGATGAAAAAGTATCAACAGTACGCCCGGATGATATGATGTTGACGGTGACGGGAGTATACCCGACAGAAACGGTGTCGACTGTGATACCAGTACTTCCTACAACGACTGCGATACCAGAACTTACTACAACTCTAGCGGTGAGTTTGATATCAACACCAGAGTCGTATCAAAGCTACATTGTAATTGAAGAAGTCTTAAATGACGGCAACCAGTCTAAAGTGACTGCGACTTTCTTATCACACAATTCATATGTTGTAGAACTTTCTTCGATCAAAACTCTTTCTGTTCTTAAACAAACAATGGTAAGGAAGGCATGCCGAATTTTTGCATCTAAATTTTCGTCAGCTTTTGCTTGTGACATGATTGTGCTGCTTTTAAAAAAAAATAACAAGTTTCTTGCTGAGTCAAAGGTGGCCGAGACTTAGTCGTTGATGGAATGATTTCAGTCAAAAGCCTTAACGACGAAACACAGCAAGCTCCAAAATGCCGTACCCCAAATTTTTCATTAAAAGTTCTCATTTCAGCCCGATGAGCAATTGCAGCAGGTGATGGACTCCTTAGAAACGCTGCTGCAGCAAAACGTATCAATACCCATCACAGTTGATGATGTGGAAAACACCTTTGATCAGGTAAAAATAATGAATTGGGAATTCTTACTTGCAGAACTGGGAAAATAAAATAATAATGAGTATCAGCAGCTTCTCTTCCCGGGTATACTGTAAAAACCTTTTTACTTGTATCCCTCTTGCTGGCAGCTCACACATACCATCCAAAAAAATACAGAATTACAAAATCACATGTGAAATGCCCAGGCACGAAGGGAATGCCACTCAAAATTTGTAAGACCTACTTTAAGAAATAGCCCTCAAAATTGATCAGAACCACATTTTTGACTCTATTGTACCATGCATGGGATATTAAGCTTGTTTTACGTACCTACAAATTTCCAGGTCGAAAACTTACTGAACCTGGACGACGACCTCGCCATTCCCGGAGAATTCCTCCACCTCCTCGACGAGCTCGGTAGCAGGGTCGATCTTAACGGTTCCGTTCAAGCCGCAGCTGTCCGCTCTAATATTGCACTGGTGCTGGCTGACTGTTCCCCTGAGAATCCTGTAAGAGGAATGAGGATCGCAGCCACTGATGAGAAGGTGTTCACGGAGGGGGCTTTTGAGATTATCTCAGGTAGATGCAGTAGATGTAGAACTTGTATAAAAAAGATTTATACACCTTTATGTGCAGTCCATATCTGATCAGAGTCATATTGTGTCCTGGGAAAGTTTTTAGATGTTAAGTGTAATGTGTAATGCTAATTTTCATATCATATCACTAATCAGGTAATCAGTATAGGTACTTATTCATCAACTGAATAGTGGACTTGGTTAAAGAAATCGTATGGTGATGTCATAAAATTATCAGATTTTCTGTATACTTCCATTAAATCACCTCTATAAAAAACATTCTCAAATCTTACAGATGAACTGAATGACACCCAGCTAGCATCCAACAAGAGTGAAGCCGTAGTCCAGCTACCAGACTCCGTGGTGAACTCCACTCGACGAATCAGCTTCGTGGTCTATCGGACTGAAAGGGCCTTCAGATCGCATACCTATGCCGTCAACAGCAAGGTGTTGAGCATCAATGTGGAGAATTTAACGCATTTTGAGCATGGAGAGGTGAGTTGAAGAGAATTTCTTAGTAGTATTCAATGATATATCTCTGTTGTGTCAATTAATCCGATGTGTTGCCAGAGGCGTCTCATACAGTCTCTGGCACAGTTTTGTTATGTTCTGTTACGATCACTATCAAGGACTTAATGGGTTCTGAAAAGTGTTCTCTGAAGGTTTTCATACTATTTCACTAACATTACTTGTTCCACACTCGTTATCTTGGCGAGAAGCTGTAGGCATAGGTACTCCTTTCGGCTCCTCGTTTAAAAAAATTAACAAAATCTGCACTGATGCAGATCATTCAGTGTTTCCCAATGAACTAACATTTAATTTTATCTTCCAGGTTATCGACATCCATCTAATCCCGCTACTGGAAGAACCTGACCGCAACCAGAGCAGAACCTGCGCTTACTGGCACTTCTACGAAGATGGCACCGGAGAATGGCTGCAAGATGGGTGCACCTTCATCAAGTCCACCGAACCAGGCATGCTGGACACTTGCCGATGCGATCATCTTACACATTTTGCTGAGATCCTAGCTCCAAGAGCCGTATTTTCCGAGAAAAACGAGTCTGTTCTGGAAATTTTGACCATAATCGGCTGTATAATGTCAATGTTTGGACTGTTTATGATAGGTTTGACGGCAGCCATGTTTAGGTCTTGGAGAAGAGATTATAGCAACAAAGTCTGGCTTCAACTTTGCATAGCAATCTTCATCCTGGTGACCTGTTTCTTAATAGCAGTGTTCGCCAATTTCGACGTGTATGACATCCCTTGTATGCTATTAGGTGTTATGCTACACTATTCTGTATTAGCATCCTTCTGCTGGATGTTAGTCGCAGCTGTACTGTCTTACAGAAGATTGGTGATTGTCTTCACGAGAGACGCCTCTCACAAACTGCTGAGAGCTTCTGCTTTCTCTTGGGGAGCTCCTTGTGCCGTAGTTGGAATCTTACTTTCAGTGAACCCTCATGCTTACGCTGGAAGGTTCGAAGAGAAGACTCCTAGTGGAAGTTTCTGCTATCCCACAGACCTTTCACTATGGTTAACCGTCTACGCACCAATCGTTTTGATGTTGCTCGCAAACTGGACGCTATTTGGTCTTATAGTTCGCTCCGTGTTTGCTTCTAGAAGGATCCAGAGACATGGTGACACTAACGAAGCAGTACGATGTGCGTCCGTGAGTTGTTTACTAGTTTTCCTCTTTGGACTGCCTTGGGTGTTCGGTCTTTTCGCTTGGAATGTAGTAGCTGCATACCTTTTCACATTAACAGCGACCTTCCAAGGGTTCGTTCTGTTTCTGTTCTTCGTATTAGGGAACAAGAAGACGAGAGACTTGTGGCTGAACAAGCTGAAGATCAAGCAGACTCGCAAGGTCCCTGTGACGTCATCCACGTACACCCACAGGAGTACAGGTCCAGCGTACAGGCCACCGGGAGCTTCTTCGATTGAGGCCAACTCGCAGAAACCCAGGTCGCTGACCTCACCTGACAATTCAAGGTTCTCTTGACATTGGAGACGGTTACCACTTAAACTGAGGTGGTAGTCAGTTCTTTACTGAAAATTGAGACGCAGAAACCTAATGTAATGCGGTATTTGTATACGGGGTGTATGGGACAGCTGCCCGCAAACTGAAAAGGTTTGCACAATCAAAGAAACTGAACAACTATCACTAGGAATTTCTTTCAGGAAATGAAAAAAGAAATTTATTTTCCATACAAATTGTCTGATCGAATTTTATGATTTTTTTTTTCATCTCTTGAAAGAATTTCCTGGTGGAAAATGTTCAGTTTCGTTGACTGAACACCCCTATCAGTTTGCGGGAAGCTGTCCCTTACACCCGGTATGTTATTTTTTGAAGATGGAGTGAGATAGCAACATTCTTGTAATGCTCTTGGTCCATTACATGAGGAAAGTATTAAAATTTCGATAGAAGTCTTCTCTAGTCTGTTGTGTCTTTTGAATATTTATTATTAGACTAACGTCTAAGTATTGAAACTTGGAAGTTAGTTCGACTAACTTATTTATTAAGTCTTCGTATTTATTTCGAAATTTGTTTCCCTGTAGGTAAATGAGAATAACGCAATTTAAAGATTTTTTAAGAGAGTGCTTTTTAGACTTGAAAAATAATAATAATTTTCTGTATTTCTTTTAAATCGTGGACACAGTCATTCGTTTTCAATAAACGAAATAAATTTTTTTTCCACTTCTTTCCAGTTCACAACGAAACGCTTATCTAGTCTATAAACTATTTTATTAAATAAAAAAAATAGAATTTAGAATTCTTTCATATTCTTAATTAAGGAAATTATTTTTGAAGTTGTAAAGTTATGAAATACGAATGAATTGATAAGTTAGACAAGTTACCAAAAATATAATGTTCTATTTGTAGAAAAAACATATGAGATAGTCATGATACATGATTTAGAATAAAAAATAATATAATAATTGTAAATTAAAATAAATAAATTTAAATTGAATTATATTCATATGGCAGCAGCCTGTATTGACGGCATATATTTCCTAATAAAATAATTATACAACAGTATTTTAAACCAACGTGTAGATGGTATTTAATTAAATAATTAATAAATTAGATTTAAAAAAATAGAATTTAAGATAAACATACGAATTCGATTAAACGAACGAATTCGAATTCAAAGGAAATTAGTTTGACATTAATTAGATTAGATTAGATTAATTTATTTCATTTTATCAATTTCATGATTACATTACAATAAATAATAAAAATGTCCAAGGATAAAATGATCGTCACAAAAGTTAAAAAAGTAGAAAAATTGCAAATGTCAGAAAACTAAAATAATGTCAATTTGTAAAAAAAGCTAATAGTACTTACAATGCCAAATAGTTTAAATACATTATAAAATTAACCAATAACTAAAGTCAAAATAAATCAATGCACAATGTCAATTCATTAAATATAAAATAAAAATGAAGCAATAGCTTAAGTCAAAATAAAATTCAATAAGGAATATAAAGGTAAAATGAAGCAATTTAGCTAAAAATTTAAAATAATACACATGTCAAGAAATATAATAAAACAGAATAAAAATTAGGCGATAGCTAATGTCATAACAAATTTATACATAAGTAAAATGTCACTACCATCAAAAGGTAGTCAATTGAATTTATAAATTAAAAATTCATTTATAGAATAGAATTCTGTATCCAACAAGAGATTCTTAAGCCGGCGATAGAATGTTTCGTCATTTGGTACATTTTTGAGATCCGCGGGTAACCGCTCATAATATGTTGGTCCAATCACACGCGGGTTTTTAGTGGACAGTTCCGTGCGGTGGGGAACACTGGCTAGTCTACCCGTGTTTCTCAACACACGTTCCCCACCACCACGGCGATTGAAACAGTCTATATTACGGCGGACATACGACAGTATCTCATAGAGGTATAGGTTGGTCATAGTCATTATGCGATGTGTTAAAAACTGAGACCTGCATGTATGACGTGGACCTATGCCTGCTATTATACGAAGAGCACGCTTCTGGAGAATAAATACTCGATCTGAGTCCGTTGAGTTGCCCCACAACAATATCCCGTACGACATGAGAGAATGGAAGTGTGCATAGTACGTTTGCTTGAGTACGGATCCAGACACAAGTGGTCGTAGTTTTCGCAGCGCATAAGCAGCACCACAAAGTCTATCACACAGTGTCTGTACGTGGATCTTCCAGTTCACATTTGGGTCAAGCATAAATCCAAGAAACTTGCACGAAGTACATAATGGAATCGGACAATTAATGCAAAGCGGCTTTTCAATTGTTACGGCTGAGAATAACATTAAGTTTGACTTTGAAGCGTTTAAAATAAGTCCGTTAGAAGAGAACCACTCCTGTAGCCGGTCATATGTACAATTTATTTTAACATTGAGTTGCTCATAACTGCGAGCACAAACTATGACTGTGGTGTCGTCTGCAAACAGAACTACTAGACCATCCGTGATGAAGTGCGACAGATCATTAATGAAAGCCAAGAAGAGGGTATTTCCAAGCGAGGATCCCTGCGGGATACCTACAGTGACGTCACCCGCCTTGGACCTATACTTGCGGCCATTATTGGTAACCTCTACCAGCTGTTTCCGCCCTTTCAAGAAAGATTGCAGCAGCCTGTAAGCATTGTCACTAACTCCGTAAGATTGCATCTTTTCCAGCAGTAGATCGTTTTGGATTACGTCAAAAGCTTTCGTTAGATCGCAGAAGACGCCTGCTGTTTTGTACCTGTCATCGATGCTTGTTAGAATTGAGTCTATTACCTGATGTGCCGCAGTAGTAGTTGATTTATTCTTTCTATATGCATATTGTCTGTCTGTCAGTAGGTCATTCTTTTCAAGATGTTCCATCAAGCTTGTGGATAAAATCGACTCAATAATCTTTGAAATATTAGGTACAATCGTAATGGGCCTATGACTATCAACTTGTGTCTTGTCTCCCTTGCCTTTGTATACCGGACAGACTCTGGTGGTTTTAAGGACGTCAGGGTATACTCCTTGGCGAAACATTTCATTAATGAGGAATACTAATTTATCAGCTAACACTGGCCAGATAGACAGTATAATATTTACTGAAATATCATAAATGTCCAGCGTTCCAGATTTATGAACCATTCTTTTTAATACCTTGTTAAGTGAATCTTGTGTAATCAGAGGCAAAGAAAATTTTGGTGGATTCAGCTCCTGTAAGTACATATTTAGATACTGTAATGCCTGATTTTTATTAGTATTCAGAGGCAATTTAGACGTTATGTTTAAGAAGTAGTTATTGAAACAACCAGGTATGCGGTCAGGTTGGACGGGTGACCCCCCATTCATTAGGCCAATATTTTGTGACTTATACTTACCTGATACTTCTTCATTAACAATCTGCCACACCTCTTTTGACGGATTCTTTGCATTTAGTAATCTGTTGTCATTGTGATTACGGCGGTCACGCAAGCTAAGCGATTTGATAAGATCTGAGTAGTGTCGTATGCAGTTGTTCAGTGTTTGGTCACCAGGGTACTGGTGTTTCATAGCACAAAAATCGTCGAACTTTCTTATATAGGAAGACAACTCGTCGCTCATCCATTGTGATGTATTTGTCTTTTTAACAAATATTTTCTTTAAAGGAAAGTGATTATTAATATAAAATGTCAAAATAGAAAATAATTTACTAAATTTTTCATTCAAAGATATGTCAAGTAGATAAATAAAATTCCAATCATAATTAGTCATGTCAATGTAAAAATTATAAATAGAATTATCGTTTAATACTCGTCGCTCTATGAATTTAGTTACGTTATTTGTCTGAGCTTGTGAAGTGATCTCAAACAGCTGAGCGTCGTGGTCACCAATTGGCGTATCGATAGATGAAACAGTTATGTTATTTTCTCGGCAAGGAACTATTCCACAGTCTATTGATGTGGCGCAGGTGTCACAAAAACGCGTGGGAAAATTTACTAAGTTGTGACAATTGTAACTGCATAGCAAATCGACCAACGGTTGTTTGTTTTTGTATTTGTCCATATGAAAATCCACATTAATATCGCCAGTCAACATGAATCTCTTGTTTTCGTCGCTTAGCTTCGATAATAATAGTTCAATACATAGTAAAAACCTATTATAATCTCCGCTTCCAGTTCTATAAATGCATACGATAATTAACTTTTCATTACATAATTCTATAGCACTTAAATCGCAATGAAATTCGACGGCAGCGAGCCTTTGCAGATCCGTGCGTTTTCTATACATAGTACCGCTACGCACGTATATAGCTACGCCCCCATGAATTATGTGTTCGCGCGCAAAGTAGTCAGTTAACTCGTAACCACAAAGCCTCACCCGTCCAATTTCACTCGATTTTAACCAAGTCTCTGTGCAAACCAAAACGTCCGGGCTGTGTTTATTTATCAGT
>JARACY010006239.1:0-18046 GCA_029255725.1 Scrobipalpa atriplicella
ACAGACATAGAGAATTACTTAAACATACTATTAGTTTGAATTAGACCCATATCACAGCGTATCTTATTTGTGACAGGTGCTCTTAGAGATGGAGCTAAAGGACATGTTGAACAAGTCCAACCAGGCCGATCTGAAGTTCGACCGCTCCATAGACGTGAGCTGCTGCGAGGACCAGATGTTGACCGCTCTAGACACACTCTCACCCGACTCGCGCTTCGCATCAGGTAAATATGAACACATACAAAAATAAACACACACACACACACACAACACACACACATATAGTATGTACGCACAGTGCTTTAAAATTGATCTTGCGAATGTGTTACTTTTACCGCATTTTGTGCTTTCATTTTCCGTGTTTTTATAAAATGTTGATTTAAAATTTTTGGCCTATTGCAACAAATGCATTTCCAATTTTAAGTTTTTAACCGACTTCAAAAAACAAAAGGAGGCGGTTCCCAATTCGTCGTGAACTTTTTTTTTTTTATGAATTTGTTGTTTGATAATTGAAAATCGGCCAATAATTTAAATTTAAACAAATTACGTAGCATTTATTTTACTGATGTCAATAATCTTGCTTGGCATTGGTACATTCAAGAAATATATATCAATAATTTCTGTTTGAATGCTAACATTTCGAGTAACCTTTTCATATTCACTATACTGTGAATTGTCAATGCCTTCATCTGTCTGTGTTCCTATAGTTACTAGCGAGGTATCTAAGTACTCTGTGCATTTTTCACACTGTGTGTCGTCTTGTTCTAGGAGACTTTGCCTGGAGGCGTTGCTGAAGCTAAGCCTGATTTCGTCAAAGAGTGACAGATTTGTAGCGCGCCCCTGATCTTCTTTAAGCGCGCTTATGAACGACTCTTCGTCTAACAATCTGTTTTCTAAGGGAATTATTGAGTTAGCAAAACATATACAAGCTTATGTACAATACAAACAACGCAACATTTACTTCATACAAAGTAATAAAGCAAAGCTTAAAACCAAAACAGGTTTCGATCTTGTACGGAAAATCAAATAGTTTATTGATATATATTTCTTGAATGTACCAATGCCAAGCAAGATTATTGACATCAGTAAAATAAATGCTACGTAATTTGTTTAAATTTAAATTATTGGCCGATTTTCAATTATCAAACAACAAATTCATAAAAAAAAAAAAAGTTCACGACGAATTGGGAACCGCCTCCTTTTGTTTTTTGAAGGTCGGTTAAAAACTTAAAATTGGAAATGCATTTGTTGCAATAGGCCAAAAATTTTAAATCAACATTTATAAAAACACGGGAAAATGAAAGCACAAAATGCGGTAAAAGTAACACATTCGCAAGATCAATTTTAAAGCACTGTGCGTACATACTATATATGTGTGTGTGTGTGTGTGTGTGTGTGTGTTTATTTTTGTATGTGTTCATATTTACCTGATGCGAAGCGCGAGTCGGGTGAGAGTGTGTCTAGAGCGGTCAACATCTGGTCCTCGCAGCAGCTCACGTCTATGGAGCGGTCGAACTTCAGATCGGCCTGGTTGGACTTGTTCAACATGTCCTTTAGCTCCATCTCTAAGAGCACCTGTCACAAATAAGATACGCTGTGATATGGGTCTAATTCAAACTAATAGTATGTTTAAGTAATTCTCTATGTCTGTCTGTCTGCTGCTTTTTCATGCCTAAATGGAAACTTACTAAGCTTCGTATGACATCGCTTTCAAAAACTGAAAGTATTGCACGTTTGCCAGTTGTTGTACAAGTACCTCAGAACGCTCTACAACGCTGAAGTCAGCCGATTTGCAAAATTTATGTTCCTGTACAAATGCGACAGACAGGCTAACGTTTTCCGATGTACAGATGCTGGCAATCTTTTTGAGTATATAGCGTGACGTGGACGGGGTGCGGGACGCAAATGTCAATTGATCTACCAATGTCGTGCTCGATTCTGGACTCCCCCGCCGTTGCGCCCCGCATCTCACTTTCAAGAAGTTTGTCCCAATCTGTACAATGTTCATCGCCGTGTACTGTATCTACCATTTCAAGTGTTACCTTTTCCTTGATGATCTGTTACAAGTGTTAACTTTTCCTTGATGATCTGTTACAAGTGTTATTTTTTCCTTGATGATCTGTTACAAGTGTTAACTTTTCCTTGATGATCTGTTACAAGTGTAAATTTTTCATTGCTGATCCGTTACAAGTGTTACCTTTCCCTTGATGATCTGTTACAAGTGTTACATTTTCCTTAATGATCCGTTACAAGTGTTACCTTTTCCTTGATGATCTGTTGCATGAACTGATCCTGGTCCTGCAGCCTGGCTGTGAGGTCGGCGTGCTCGGTCTTTAGTGTTTCGTTTTCCTCGCGCAGCGCCGACTGCCGGCTCGCGTACATCTCGTTAATGCGATGACACTCGTCCTTAGATTTGGTTTAGCAGTTCTTGGAGGGTTGATTTCTGGAAGATTACAATATACTGAATCGATTTCAAAATTTCCAAAAATAATCTAGAAGACTTCTTTCTACATCGAAAAAAATATCTCTTTCCCACAGGAAGATGCAACTGATGTTGAAACTGGTTTCCAGTTGCTCGCCGGTCATCACTCAGCTCACCTCAGCGTGTAGAGCGTCGAACTGCTCCGTCAGCGCCTTGCTCCGTCGGCGGCTGGTTTCCAGCGAGCGGCGCGCGTCAAGCAGCGCTTGCTCGCTGGTCATCAGTCGGTCGCACGCGTCTTCGTAATCGCGACGGACGTGTGTCAATGTCATGTTTTCTTCGCGGAGCCTGCGATCAACATTGAGAGATAGATCAAAAGTTTATAACATAAAAAGTATACTAGAAGACTACTTAAAAAATAGTAAGAATGAAAATAAAAAATGCATCACCCATGTAATAAAACAAAAGGTTCCACGCTTTTTTCAGCGTCCAAGCACCTTAACAGTTCATAACCATTTATATCTTCCAAAACCATAAAAGATTCTGCTTAGCTTACATGTTAAGATGAGACCGGAGCGAGTCTCGTTCGGCTGTGAGAGTGGCCAGCGCCTCTTCGTGCTGTCTGTCTGTAAAGTCGAGTTGTGAGCGCAGCTGGTGCGCCAGGTGTGCCTTCTCGCGCAGCTCGCATTGTAGGTCTTCCAACAGCTGGAATCCTGCAACAAACACCTGTCGTGTTCAAAAGAGGCGTCGATACTAGAAACTGAGTAGACTCAAGTGAATACGTGACCATCTATGAGGAAGCTATGACTCTATGACGGTAATTTAATACTAATAATCCTTTATCTGATAAATATTTCTAAAAGGGCACGTCACATGTTGGATCTACTTTCTTTCGGGAATAATAGATTTATGAATGAAGTTATTTTCAAACAAAAAAATTAATAATTATGCCAAATAAAGCTATCTAGTACTTAGGTCAGACTTACGCAGTAGATTTATTTATTTATTTTTATTTTTTTCTATAATATTTAACAAAGGAATAATGTACATTGTACATTATGTCCGGAAGGTCACACAGGAGAAACAATTAAAGTTAGTAGACAGACACCCATGGCAATCATTTTAACTACAGTAAAACTAGTAATAATAATAATATCCTTACCATCTGTCGATATGCCAGAGTCTGAATCCATTGGTCCAGTTTTCAGATTGAAGCTGAAACAAATGTACACAATAAAATACAAAAACATAGACTCCTGGAGTAGGACATAAACTACTTCTTACTGCAGAAAAATACTTCATTCATATGAAAAATCTCTTGTAACCGTGGGTGTAAGTGCATGCAGAAAGCTAGTTTCTCATTTAAAAAAAAAAATTGGTATTGCTCCTGACTCTAATTGGCGGTTTACACTGTTCAAGTTGTAAGTACAGTGCATTAGCACACTTCATAGTTCCTACTTGAACATGAACTTGAAAGCCCACTAAACTGAAAGTCCAGTTGAACCGTGTAAACTTTACATGGTTCAACTTACTAACTATACTTTATGCACTATACTTACAACTTGAACAATGTAAACTGCCCATAAGTCCGGGATCACAGAGACACAAAGTCAACAATGGACAAGCTCCCCTAGAAGTTGCTTATACACTGTACCTGAAATATTGCCTTAGCATACCTTTCATCTAGGTCCACCTTGACTTTCTGGCTCTCGCTGTACTGACTGAGGGCCATGGCCAGTTTGGTTGTGTCTATCTCAGGGTTACTCTGCTCTGGGTCCAAAAGAGACTTCAAGTAGCTGTATTCAGCTCTGCAATTAATAAAAATGTAATAAATATATTTTACATATCAAAAGCCCTTTTATATAGTCTTTGGTTCCCTGAAAGCGGGGTAACTATGTTGGCAAAAACTCCCAAGGGAAATTAAGAAATTTAAAAAAGAACTGTCATTTTGTTAGAAGTCAAAATTAAAAACCATATTTTAAAAAGTTAAAAGTCCTATTCTATTTACAGACTCCAGTTTTGAGGGTTATTCAAGATTGAAATGTATATTGCTATAGTGACAGGTTGTCAGCCCATCGCCTAAATTACCCTCGAATCCCTTAGCTAAATACATCCCGTATTTAGGTAGTCAATGGAATAGGTACAATAAATCCGTCAGGTCAGTTTTTTTTTATTGATGTATTACAATAAAAGTACAGTTGGGTCTATAGATAAACAGACAGCTATGGGAAGGGATACATTGTACGTTTTTGATAGTATTGTTGTAAACACACCAGATCTCCGCTATAAACAATGAAACTTACTTGTTCGTCTTCACAAAAGGAGCAAATTTATCCATAAGTGCGTCGACCCGCAAAGTTCCGCTGCTGTCGGCTCCGCAATAGTCAAATATCTGAACTGCCGTCACGAAATACTCTGCAAAACCATTCTATATTTAGTAATAATCTAAATAACTTCCCGTCCACACGCGGTGAAACAATAATAAATGCAGTAAACCATCAGTAAACTATAAGATTATGTATAATTTCTTACCGTCTGTTGACGACGCTTCACGGTCCGAATTCATAATGATGTCAGCTAGTTATCTAAAGATTTAAAATGTAATGTATTCCTCGCGTTTTTCGTTAATTATTAACGGTCAGAAATATTTATTTTTCGTAGCCAAAAGAAAATTCGTTACATGACATTGACAGATAGGTCATTACCCCCCAAGCACAACACAAGCAATGCATTAATCGATTTTTTTGCGCGGGAATCGTAACGAATCGCTGTAGGACTGAGTTTCTGGCTTTCTAAATTAGTTTTTCGCAGCTATTATTGTGATAGTGTTGTAGGATTAGCATAATAATGTACCGGTAGTGAGTGAAAGACAATATGGTGAAAGTGAGAAATAAAGTACAGAAATCCTATATGGTTCGACTCGACACTCCCGCGTAAATCATCGGAATGTGGGCACGGGCACCACACTCGCATTCCAATGAGTTCTAGTGTAGGCGATTCTCACACTATACGCGCAACGCGGCGTAGCGCGGAGCGGCGCGCGGCGGAGTTTTATCGTTCTTTGTAAAGGTGCTAATAGACGTCCTTAGTACAGTACATCGGTTTGTATGGAAAAAACGCGGGGTATGGTATGGCACACTAGCACCGCGCCTACGCGCGGAGTGAAAACAATGGAACCATAGACAATACGCCGCACACGGAAATGGCGCTAAATTTAAAAATATCTAAATGAAAACAGAAAAACTACAATAAAACTATTTTGATACTTTTAATTTATTTGTATATCAAAATAGTTTTATTGTATAAAAGTATGAAAATAGTTTTATTGTTGTTTTTCTGTGTTTAAATGTGAAAGATTTTTAAAATTCGCTGCTTTAGAATTTGTATGAGGAAGGTGCAACGAAAAGTAAACTTTTTAAATTTTTTTCAGCATACTGTTTGTAAAGTACGTCAATACAAATGGGGAGAAAAACTGGGAACTAAATGGCGCCACCAGCGAGTGTTCCTTTTTCCTGTGATTGGTCAGTAATCTGTCAATGTCAATGTCAATATCAGTTGTGCGTCTTCTCATTGGTCTCTTTTGGAACACTCGCTGATGGCGCCATTTGCAATTAGCTTTGCGTTTTCCTCCTCAACGTTTATAGTTCGAACATTACTCTATGATAGTTGATAAAATATAAAATAGTTTTCTAAGTGTAAAAAATTGCCACATTTGTATTGTTAATGATTAAAAATATGACTAAGAATATCAAGACTTTTTTATTTATTAAGATAAATCATTATAACAAAATATAGCTAGGTATAATTAAAAAATAAGAAAATATAACTATCGTATTCTAATTGCAGTCAATATTTCTGCCAAGCCACTATGAACCTTGAGGGAGGCTAGTTTAGTTTCCAGCATTGCGAAATCACTCAGCTCCATCTGAAATAGAAAAAGGTATTATACAGGGTGTTAATTTAATTGCGTGCCATAGCTTAGGGTGAGTAACGTTAAAGGAGCCCAAAATATAAATAAAAAACAAAAAAAACAAAAGTCGGTATTTATTATGATTTCAAGAGCTGTGTCTGGCTCTCGCGCTATAAGCGAGCCTGCGCGAGTCTCTATCACTGGTCGAGGCGACTCGCGCGCGACGCGCGAGAGCTAGACGCAGCTCTGGGAATCGTTAAAAATACCTACAGACATTTTTTAAATTGGATTTTTTTAAAAACACGCCACTGTACACGTCGAATGAATCGAGCTAAGAGCAATGAGGGAGGGATAGTTACCCCTTGGGGTGGATCTTTCCCTCTGGGAGGGAAGCGCCCGTACATTCGCTCGCAGACAGCGCACAGCCCGCACCACGTCCTGTACTTCAGTGTGTTGTCTTCACACTGAAATATAGTCAAACAAAGATTTAAAACAATGAGGATGAGATATACCGGGTGTAGGGGACCGCGTACCAGAAACTGATAGGGGTTAGCTCAGTCAACGATACTGAACAACTTTCACCAGGATTTTTTTTCAATAAATTATAAAAAGGATTGACTGTCCTACACAAAATAACCATTTCGATCAGACAATTTGTATGGGAAAGCTATTTTGAGTTATTGAATCAGTGATTCAGCCTGCATTGTCATAGGTATTATAACCAAACTGGGGAAATGTCACAAAATGACAAATATCAACTTTGTGTTTACCCTCTGGGAATCGAACCAAGAACCTCCGAATCGGGAGCCCATGGCTCAGACCACTAGACCACGGAGACTATACCTACCTATAATAAAAGAAAACCTTACGGGTCGCCGCCTGTTGCCGGCGTCGAACAAGTCAGGTGATCTCGACAGTGGACCAGTGATCCACAGTGAACCAGTGATCCACAGGTGATCCCCTGTGGACCAGTGATCCACAGGTGATCCCCAGCGGACCAGTGGTCCACAGTCGACCAATGATCCACAGGTGATCCCCAGTGGACCAGTGATCCACAGTCGACCAATGATCCACAGGTGATCCCCTGTGGACCAGTGATCCACAGTCGACCAATGATCCACAAGTGATCCCCAGTGGACCAGTGATCCACAGTGAACCAGTGATCCACAAGTGATCCCCTGTGGACCAGTGATCCACAGTGAACCAGTGATCCACAGTCGACCAATGATCCACAGGTGATCCCCAGTGGATATGATTCCCTGTAGACCAGTGATCCACAGTACGCTTCCAAAATGTGATGGTGCATGTCCTCACCGGCTCGCTGTCCCCGGCGCCGGCCCGCCGCCTGTTGCCGGCGTCCAACAACGTCAGTTTGATCTCGTCGGGCGAGTTTTCAGTCTCCTGGTAGCTGTCCCACTCCATAATACTCCTGAAATGCTTAGCCTGCTCCGCGGTCATCATGCCGCCCATCATGAGGATCAGGGCTTCCTCTATATCCTGGAAACAATTGAAAGAAAATCGAGGACATGGAAACCTTTCCGCAAAGTTTCCTGAATGAATTTCAGTTTCGTTGACCGAGCAACCCCTATTACATCCCGTATCGAAATCAAAAATTTCACGCATCAATTGAAGTGGGATTTGAACCCACGAACTAAGACACACCACTCCGTTATGTTACCTACTTACTTCAATAGTCCCTGGGCTGGGCTATATGGAAGTTTGGTACGTAATTTCCTTCCTGCTTACTTTGCTTCCATGCTGGACTGGGAGTAATAGAAAAACGTAGACTGTGACAGCTGCATTTCCTCCCGGGCATGCTGTAAAAACCAGCTAAGGGATTCGAGGGTTTCAGTTTTGTGATTTAGGAAATGGGCTGACAACCTGTCCCTATTGCAAATTACAGATCAATCTGGAATAACCCTCAAAACTTGTCAGACGTGGCGTAACGACCTTTGTTTAGGTCGTCTACGCTCTGCCTACCCCATTAGGGATAAAGGCGTGATTATATGTATGTATGTATGTGCTTACTTTACTACCGGCAGTCACATAGAAAATTTAAAGAAGGAACTAAAAGAAAGACATTTAACTCCACTTTGAAACTCAGTTTTTTAGCCAGCTAGGTAAAAGGTGTGAATAGGTACCTATACGAGTATGTAATGTAGTAAAATTACCTTAAAATGTATGCTAAATCCTCCAGGGCTGAATTTCCTCAACACGGTGAGGTAAAGCAACCGTTTTGACTTCATAATCTTGACGAATCTCGCCGCGTACTGCATCGGAGTTAAGGCTGTGAAATAATTAAAATATTATAACGTGTAGGATGACGTCACAACAGCCTCCATGGTCTAGTGGTCTGAGCCATTGGCTCTCGATCCGGAGTTCATCGGTTCGATTCCCAGGGGTAAAGTTCATGTTTCTAAAACGAGAACAGGCGCGATATGTGCAGCCAGTCAGACAGCTTAGACTCAACGCTGACACCTTCAACTCCCTCAGCAATGCTTGCATCTAAAGGGACTCACTTTGCAACGCGTTGGTGTCGACAGGTAGCAACGCACTCACTTTGCAACGCGTTAGTGTCGACAGGTAGCAACAGACTTGCTTTGCAACGCGTTTGTGTTGACAGGTAGCAACGGACTCACTTTGCAATGCGTTTTTGTCGCCAGGTAGCAACGGACTCACTTTGCAGCGCGTTGGTGTCGACAGGTAAAAACAGACTTACTTTGCAACGCGTTGGTGTCGACAGGTAGCAACAGACTTGCTTTGCAATGCGTTGGTGTCGCCAGGTAGCAACGCACTCACTTTGCAACGCGTTAGTGTCGACAGGTGCAACGGACTCACTTTGTAACGCGTTGGTGTCGACAGGTAGCAACAGACTTGCTTTGCAACGCGTTGGTGTTGACAGGTAGCAACGGACTCACTTTGCAATGCGTTGGTGTCGCCAGGTAGCAATGGACTCACTTTGCAGCGCGTTGGTGTCGACAGGTAACAACAGACTTACTTTGCAACGCGTTGGTGTCAATAGGCACGGTGAACTGCGCGTTCTGCCTGGAGAACTTGCGCGGTATGTGCAGCCAGTCTCCTAGACTCATCGCGGGCACCTTTAAGTCCCTCAGCAAAGCTTGCATCTCGTCCCCGTAAGGCCGATCTGGACGCGTGCGGTATGCCTCTTCATACACGTACCGTCTCTGTAATGATTCATTATCATCAGACTGAATTGGGTACTTGACTGGGTAGCTTAAAAAATTCAAAACGTTTATACTTACAACTAATGGCTAAAAATATTGTGGATTTCATTCATCATTTAAAAAAAAAATGCACATTTAGATTTTAATAATCGAATTAAAAGTATATAAGTTATTGATTTGATTAGTAAATATTTGCTAAAATGTGACGTCATAATTTACTATTTTCATACAAAAAAGCGTTTTTGACATTTCATAAAAAGTTGCTGATTTGACTAGTTGGAAAGTAGCCAATTGTCCGTCAAGAATAAGGATTCCGTGCTTCGGATCAGAGGGCACGTAAAGCCGTCAGTACCGGTCACTGTCTTTGATAGAAACCATGTCAAAGGCATATTTTGTTAGACTGTTTAAAAGCTCTTATGATATGGTTTATTTATAGTGTCGTTTGTCGACGAAGAACGTTTAAAGCTGATGTTGGAACGATTTTACACATAACTAACACTGCCGGCACCTTTAATGACTGCAAAGTTATTTGATCACCAAATTCACTGACTGCATTTATTTATTTCTATCTTGCTTCTATCAACATTCTCATGACAAATGGGAATTTTTTGGACGATACTTTTGAGTTCCTGCAGAGGGCGCTGAAACTGGCTAAAAAAAACTTTTCTTTACACGGAAAAGTCTATTGACTATTTATATCTTTTCTCATTTTTGTCAAATCAATCTTTTTACATCTCCGAAAGCAGTATTTTACTTATCTATAGTTCATTATTCAATAAAGCCGCACTAGAAAAGCCTTTCTAAACTATAAATTTTACACTAAAACTTATTTGTCACATTGCGTGAAACGAAAACCTCAAAACAACGCTATACGACCTTTTAAAATGTTAGGCGCACACAACGCCATCTATTTTGAAACTGAGAATTTTCTCCGGAACGAGCAAATTAAAATCAAAAATCACCCAGTATTTGACTACCATATCCATCCTACTTGTATGATCTACAAATCACTAACAAAACCAACCTTGGTATCAAATTCAGTCTCAATCGCCTCTTCGTCGACTTCTCTGTGCAGAAACTTCAGTATATCGTCGTCTAGGAACGAATCTGTCTTTCTTGCAACACTGGGTTTGATAACGGGCAGATATACAATGTCTTCGTCCACTGTTTGAGCTATGGAGCCGCGCGAACTAGGGTTGTGTGAGTCTGTTCCGATGCCAGCCACCTGCATATAGAAGAAGAAATAAGTAGTGCATATGCATCAGAAAAAACTCATTTTCGTTAAAGAACTCTAATACACTTACTTACGTATATAGTCAACTATATTAGCTGTTCAATCAAGAAACGAAATTCATACATCTAGCTTTGTAACTGAATTTCTCCAAACATTCAAGACCTCAGAGTCTAGTTGTAATGTTGTTTGAACGTCTAACATGTGGACGTGTGTTTAAATTGCGTAGTTCAATTAAATCTTACTATGGCTAGTTATTTAAATTAGTTAACTGCTACATATAAGTACAGTCAGTGTGATCGATCACGCTTTATTCTGTTGCTCAACAGCAGCTGACCCACCTGTGTTTCTGGATCTTGCTGCGTTTGCGCCGCGAGTCCAGCCGACGTGAGCCTATCGCTCTTTAACCCCTTGCGCCGCCGTTTGCCCCGCCTACGCTCCACGCTGCCTAAAATAATAAAACAATATTATTGAAAACCAAGTCCCAACTCAATACAGACTGTTTACTAACAGTTTATTTAGTCAGTTTTATCTCCCTTTGAACCCTGCGATAAGGGTTCTATCGCTCCCTTAGTTAAATAAAAAAGTGCCAAGTTAATAAAGACAGTTACTTGCATCGTCCATAGGGCCTAACCCTACGTCGCTACCGTCCAAGGTTTCCCTGTTAGTCTCCCTTCGACCCTTGCTATAAGGGCATATCAATCGCTCCCTTAGTAAAACAAAGTGCCAAGTTAATACAGAGTGTCCACTTACTTGCATCATCCATAGGACCGAGCCCTGCGTCACTACCGTCCAAGGTTTCCCTGTCAGTCTTATCTCCCTTCGACCCTTGAGATAAGGGCGTGTCAATCGCCCCTTTAGTCTTGCCTTTGGTCACTTTGCTTAGGTTAAGCGCCTTAAGTTGATTCTGGAACATCAAACCATTAATTTAAAAACTTTTAGTAATGTTAAGGCTAATTTGGCCGAGTAAAGATAGATGGGAAATGAATGGAAATGTGTTGTTACTAAGGTTTGGAATTATACCAAGACACCGAGAGCACTTCGATATACCTATACAGTTGCAGGATTTTAGTAACTGCTTCATCATATCAGCCTACATCTGCCTAGGTTTTGCTTGTGCTTATTATTATTTTTATTTCGGCTACTATTAAAATTTTATTTATTTATGGAACGAAGAACTTTGATCACTTCTGTGCCCGGCAAAGTCATAACTTGTAATGTAACGCATTATGCTTTTACCTCAAGCTTTCGAAAAAACTCTTCACTGTTATTGCTAAGAGGTTTCTCCTTAGCAACCTTCCGAGGCAATTTAACACTCGGCAACTTCATGCGCTTTCTCTGCCCAGTAGGCCCCCATGACGTCATCGACAGCACTATATTCGAACCGCCTCTTTTCCTATTCTTCGGAGTAAAATCTATGAAGATTTTCGTAAGATGCATCAAGTTACAATCGCACGGAATTTTTGCCTTCAAAGGCGGCAGTAATGGTAGACGTCGCCTAATCCGTACAGGTTTTAGAGCTTTTAAATTGTCACCAGTCACAAATATGCTTTCTCTAATCTTCTCTTTTTGTTTCTTTTCCTTTCTGATCGGTAAAAGTTTAGTTTTTGATATTAAAAACGGCAGCATTTTAGCCTCGGAAAGGCGTAGATCTAGACATCCCACAAAAGTGCACGCATAAGTTAAGGGAGTATTATTTAGACTAAATCCAGTTGTACAACTTTATCTGAATGACGCAAACATTAACGTCAGAGTGGGGTATTGATTGGGTTATTATCATTTATCAATTATCGCATTATCAATGTTATCATCATAAACAACATCATTTCAAAACCACCCGTTACGGCCTAGTAGGCTTTGAAGGAGTTAGCAAATGCCAACAGATAACTAATGAGACCGTGAAGCAATAAAGGATAACAAACAAAAGCCCGTGTGATGTCGGGTTAGAATAGCATCATCATCACATACTTTCTTTATAATAATATACAACGTGTAACGGAAAGAATTATGCATCGTGAAATGTGTGAATCTACCCATGAAACTGAACAACTTTCCCTAAGGAACATAGGTCGAGAAACGAAAAGAAATAAATTACCTTATTTATTATACTTATTATTAGTATTTACTTAGTTGTTTTTTTTTTAAGATCAGTTTCAGTTAAAAATCGCCCCGGGTGCCAGGCCAGCCAACCAGTCTATTTATATTATTATTCCATCGCCACTAATCAACATACAATAAGGCAAATAATGGTAGCGATTCGGCGTTGCAGACGACACGACTTATCTAATTTATACCCTTTCTATCATGTCATGAGAAAACAGAAAGAGATGGCAATACATTTAGTTAAGATTTAAGTAAGTCGTGCTCTTACCGAATTGCTATCAATAATTCAAATCGTTAACTAAGATACGGACCTTCGACTTTGCGGAATCAAGAGGACGTTTCGGGGCGGAGTTGGGAGTTTTCTGGTCGGAGTTGGGAATGTTCTTGTCGGAGTTTGGAGTTTTCTGGTCGGAGTGTGGAGTTTTTTGAGCGGAGTTTGGAGTTTTCTGGTCGGAGTTTGGATGAGCGGAGTTGGGAGTTTTCTGGGCGGAGTTGGGGGTGTTTGACGGGATGCGGATGGGATTTGAAGATTCGTGCAGTAACGTCCACCTTATCTATAAATTTGTACATACAAATTCAATTATTTAAAGGGGGCAAATGTTATTTATTAATTTTTTAATTAAATTAAACAACTAAAAATGACTTAATAAATAAAATAAGCTTTAGTCAAGTGCCTCATAACAGTTTAAACTTAAAATAGATTTTCTCTTGACCCTAGTCTCGATCAGGAGGACAGAGACAGATTCGACGAACTCTTCTTACCTTTCTCACTCTAACTTAAAAGAGCTGATGATTGTATGCATTCGGAAAAACAGGCACAGGCAATGAGATCGTTCCACACTTTTGCTGCTTATAACATGAACATACCTTTTTCACACTCCTTACACTGACAGGCTCTTTTGGTGGCCTCTCAGCCCTTTTGGACAAGACAAGGGGGGAGGCGAGCGAGGGCAGTTGCTCACATTGCCCCTTTATGAGCCGAGTGTGCGTCGCTTCCGATAGATTCAGGGAGGGTAGTGTAGATCGGTCATTGGTCGCGCTCGTGTGGCCAGCTGTCATGTCGGAGGTCGTGTACCCGTGGTAGTACAAGGTTTCCTGTGAACAATGAAGCGACTATAAAATATACAGGGTGTAAAAAAAAGTACTGTGTTCCTTTAAACCACATGTCCTTTTGATGATACCAAACAACTTTCCCAAAGCACAAAAATTTTAGCTCGAAAAAGTATTTGCCTTGTCCATACAAAATTGGAGATGAGGAGAGCATCTTTGTATGGAAAATGCAAAAAAAAAATTCGGTTAAAAATATTTGTGCTTTGGGAAAGTTGTTTGTATCCTCAGTAGAACATGTGGTTTAAAGGAACGCAGTACTTTTTTTACACCCTGTATATTCGGAAATTTCTTGGCTAAACGATCATTAGTAAATTAAAGCAGCAACAAACATTGCATGACTCCCAAAGCAGGGATTTATCCGTAGTTAGTTACACTTAGTTCTTCTTATTTCCGCCCTGTTTTTCTTGCTGGATTAGAAGATTTAGAAGCAATATAAAAACGTGAAATGTAACAGCTAACTTTTCTTCTCAGGCTTTGAAATAAAATAAAACTTAAAAATCCATTCCAGTGTTTTTGTGAGTGTATCCAGTTATTTATAATGGGCTGACAACCTGTGACTACATCAGCAACACGTTCCCATCTAAAATCACGCTCAGCAACTGTTCAGGCTGAAACGGTTTTTTAGTAATAAGTTGAAGCTTTGCCTACCCCGTAAGGAATACAGGCGTGGTTATAAATATCTGACTTTAGCTTCTCCGTAGATCGAGTACTATGGTGGTCGTGAGGCACCTCCGAGACCCTCTGAGTTTGCCGCGAGGGTCGGCGCTGGGCGCTGGACCAGCGCCGCTGGTGTTACGGAGGACTGTTGCTTTTTTAAGGGTATAGGTATGCTCTTAATTTCAGTCCAGTTTTAGTCCGAATTGGTTGGATATCAACCAGGTATTGATGGTATTCTGCGGTGCGTCTAGATGTCCGATGGTAGAAGGGAGCTGGTGGGTTAAGGTGGTGGACGGTGTATCTGAAATAGCTGAGTGTGGCTTTTCGCCCAGTACGGACTGGTCGATCTCACACACAGTCTTATAAGTTATAACCTACCTGGCTGTGACTTCTCCGTAGATCGAGCACGATGGTGGTCCTGGGGTGCGGCTGATCAGGCGTGAGGCACCTCCGAGACCCTCTGGACTTGCCGCTCGCGAGGGTCGGCGCTGGTGTAAGTGGCCGGGAGTCTGTCTCTGTGTATCTGAAACGAAGAGATTATAAAGATGACATTTTCTTTTCCTTTTTTCTTCTTTAACCTACAGTAATATTCATAAATGTATTAAGAAATATAGGCATGATTTTATGTAGGTATGTTTTTGACAGGGACCAATAAAAAAACGTATAGAATGTTGCAGCTGCTTCTCTTTCCAAGCAAAGGTGCTATAGAGGGAAACGAGAATTTCAGTGTATAGGTACATATTGCAATTCAGGCTACGGGCTGACAACCTATCACTAATAGCAATAAACAGTTTCCTTCTATCTAAAAAAACCCTCAAATTTGTCAGATAGTGCTATCTTTCTGTTTTCTCATATAAGAAAATGACAAGGTATAGACTTATATTAGTTAAGTCGTGCTTTTTGTAACTACGAACTGCTACCATTGCGACAGCGCCCTTTTTGAGGTCGTTTACGCTCTGCCTACCCTTTAACTACCTAAGGGATACAGGCGGGACTATATGCTATAAGAACGTTAAAGAGCAATAGTGGTGACGTATGTGTTTCTAACAAAATAATTTGGAATGTTACCTTCGAAACATGTCTTCGGTGACGATATCATGCGGAGTCCGTATCTTCTCCTTTTCCTGTCCATCTTGGAACCTCGTGAGGTCTTCTTTTATGAAGTATCCTTTGCTGTCCAAAACCTGAAATTAATTAAATGTGAGTATTTACTACAAATGCAAATCTGCTGTGATTAAGATTGTGACAAGTTTACAGAGAGTGTTCATTCGGCATTGACATAAGAAATGCATTTTTGTACTTTATTTTTCCATGCTTTGCATGTACAGGGAATATATAAAAATCATAGAATGTTCCAGCTGCTACTGCTACTCTTCCTAGGCATACTGCAGAAATCAGTACCTAGAGAAACGAGCCGAGGGTTTCGATATAATGTATTCGCAATTTAGGCGCAATGTTGTCTACAAATACAGTTAGTTCTTTCTTTTTAAGGTCGCGTTGACGCTCTGGCTACCCCGTAAGTCATAAGGGCGTGACTACATACCCAACCGTCCTTAGCCCGTTTTACGAAGTGTTTAGCGTCCTGGTCAGCCGGATGATTGCACAGCACTGAGCAGGCACTGGAAAAGGGGTTGTAAAGCCCAGCGTATGGGCGTAAAATGTATGGCGCTGGAGTGACTTCGCATCTTAGCTCCAATGCTGGCTGGCTGTTCTGAAATCATAAGTCGGATAATTTCATGCTCTTTATCATTTTTCAGAATTTAGTTTAATCTAGGAGCATAGAGAAATAATTAAACAAGGACAATTTATAAAAAAGAACACAATATAAAACATAACAAATGAAAATAAAAACTATTTACAATTTTAGGCAAAAAGCCCGCCCCGAATGATACCCGATGCACATGCACACGCACAAGGTACCCTGGTAAGTAAGGTAACTGTCTGACAAAGGCCCTCGTATTCATTCAAAATACTTGTGTGGCATTTTTCTCAGTTTATTTAGGGCAGTGAAGGTTTATTTTATACACCCAACTGTCATAAAAATGGATTCCGTGCTTCGGAAGGCTCGTTAAGCCGTCTTCGGTGCCGGACGTTGTCCTGAAAGATATCGGATTAGGGTCACCTTTACAAGCTCGGTAGATTCTATATTTTGAACTTGTGAAATGATTGAAGGAATAACTTTAATACTTACTATATTGTCGGTGCTCCGCTTGGCAGTGCAAGATTTAGTGCTAGCTAACAACCCTGTGTTGCTTAGAAGGCCCATGTTTATTTTTCAAACAAAGCAAAATAAAGCTTCCTGTCCCGCTGGCAATGTTTTCCAATAGGATATCTGGATATCGACCAAACTATCTCTTAGTAACGCTTCGGACACAAAATACGCGCTGTACAAAACATCCAAAAATTGCGGTAAAAAATATGGCGTTTGTATGAGAAAGGCTATTTTGGATACAAAATTGTACAAAATACGCGACAAAAATCCTCAGCAAAAATCAAACTAAAATTGCGGAAAAAATATGGCGTTTGAACCACAGATCACTATAATTAATGACAGGCTCTAAAAAGTATGTCAAAGAAAAATAAACAAGAGATCAAAAAAATAAGTTGGGTAAATGTTCGTTCGAATTCATTTCTCTAAGATATTTTCTTTCTACAATGCTAATGTAGCTTTGTATGGTATAAATGCGAATTTAGCGCGGCAACGTTTTTGTAGGTTTAATGAAATGAAAGCCATTAAATTGAATTTTTTCACATATATTATTCAAAAAAATTTACACAAAAGCACTAAGACATCCATTTAACCTTATTGTCTAAATAAATGAAGTTTAAAACCGACACACAACTTCTTAATTAGGTAAGTAAGATATAATTTGTCTCTAAAAATAATACTCATTTTTTCTTTATTAAATATCAGAAAGTAACTATGGCTTTACCAAAATAACCAATCACCTACCAAGCGGAAATGTTAAATGTTAAAATTCTACAATAAATGTATAACTTTTATTTCAGAATCTACAGGGTCTATTTTTAGGGGATTTGACAAAAATGAGAAAAGATATAAATAGTCAATAGACTTTTCCGTGTAAAGAAAAGTTTTTTTTAGCCAGTTTCAGCGCCCTCTGCAGGAACTCAAAAGTATCGTCCAAAAAATTCCCATTTGTCATGAGAAAGGTAAGAAGAGTTCGTCGAATCTGTCTCTGTCCTCCTGATCGAGACTAGGGTCAAGAGAAAATCTATTTTAAGTTTAAACTGTTATGAGGCACTTGACTAAAGCTTATTTTATTTATTAAGTCATTTTTAGTTGTTTAATTTAATTAAAAAATTAATAAATAACATTTGCCCCCTTTAAATAATTGAATTTGTATGTACAAATTTATAGATAAGGTGGACGTTACTGCACGAATCTTCAAATCCCATCCGCATCCCGTCAA
>JARACY010006240.1:0-18040 GCA_029255725.1 Scrobipalpa atriplicella
TACTTATGTTACCACTTATGCTACAAATATTACCACATCTGCTTCTAATGCTACCACATCTGCTGCTGATGTTACCTCTTCTAATGACGTTACCTGAGCGATGTTGACAGATTTGCGTAATTTTTCAGCTGTTTCATCTATCTCCCACTACCTGAATTGGCTACTTAGGCTACCAAACCTACTACTAATACTACTAAATGGGCGCTTTTCCACTAGACGGCACGGCACCGGCAACGGCGAGGGCACGGTACCGTCGACGGTATCGTGGATGAGATAATGTATGAAAATCAATGAAATTATATGACACGCTTTATCAGCACGGCATGTCATCGATTCCCATAGGTATTTCCACGTGATCGTCGCCGTGCCGGTGCCGTGCCGTCTAGTGGAAAAGCGCCCAATCTTCTATTCTTACTACTACCAAATTTTATTGACGTTACCTGAGCGATGTTGGTAGCGGATTTGCGTAGTTTATCAGTCGTTTCATCTCCCACCCACACGAATATCTCGTCACCTGTGTCGACTATGTGGGTCTCGTCTGACTGCAACTCCTGTAAGAATTAGAAAAAATAAATACATTGCCATTATTATTTCTATGATACGGAAAATAAGAAATAAACTCGGTATGGATTTAAGAGGAGTGTTTACCACGTGTCAATCTGCACCTTTCCATACAAAAGGCGATAATGGTTTTCACCCTGTAAACATAGTCCGATTCCTATAAACTAGGTTTGAACGTTTTTTATTTTTTTAGAATATTACAGTTATAAAAAAATATGACCTCTTTTTAATTCCCATACAAATAATATGGAGGTCAATATCTTTTTATAACTGTAATATTTCTAAAAAATAAAAACGTACACAAAAATTATAGGAATCGGACTATGTTTACGGGGTGGAACCGTTATCGCCTTTTGTATGGAAAGGTGCATCTAAAGACTCCTCATAGAGCACGTGCTTTCAATCTTGAGATCGCTTCTTAGGCTCGTATTTATAATATACCTAACTCAATATTGAGAGTACTAGCTTAAGTACTAGCTGTGCCAGCGACTTCGTACACCTTGTTTATATGGAAAACACGCAGTGTTGAACATACTGAAAACGCTTCTCCGCGCGGAGCGGGATCTGTTAGCGGGATTGTCTGATCTTTGTCCTTGTATGGAAAACACGCTTCCGCGCGCGGGCTAGCAGATCCCGCTCCTACGCGCGAAGAAGCATTTTCAGTATGTTCGACACAGCGTGTTTTCCATACAAACCGGGGTACTGTTAAATTTTCTGCCTACCCTCTTAGTCAGGTAGCGTGATTATTTGTGCCCTACGTCTGTGTCCGGTGTCCAGGTAAATAAAAAAACAACAGTCAATTGAATAAAAAAGCCCCTTCAAAATCGGTTAAAATCTAATCAGAATTCAATTTCCTGCCTTCCTCCTAAGTCAGGTGGCGTGATTATTTGTATTTTAGGATTGAGTATAGGTAACACTTAGTCGAATAAAAAAAAAATCCATCAAAATCGGTTAAAAACAGCCAAAATTCAACATTCTGCCTACCTTCTAAGTTACGTAGCGTGATTGTACCCTTAGTTTCAACCCAGGTAACGCTCAGTTGAATAAAAAAAGTCCCATTGAAATGGGCGCTTTTCCACTAGACGTCACGTCAACGGTAACGGCGACGGCACGGCGACGATCACGTGACAATATCTATGGGAATCGATGACATGCCGTGACGGTGCCGTGCCGGCAAGTGGAAAAGCGTGTCATATAATTTCATTGATTTTCATATATTATATCACCTACGATATCGTCGACGGTACCGTGCCGTCGCCGTTGCCGTTGACGTGCCGTCTAGTGGAAAAGCGCCCATTCAATGTATACAGACACGATTACATTTCATAATTTCAAGTAACGCCATACTGAATTACGAGTAGGTACTAAAACACGGTATCGAAGTTTTTTCGGCGATCTGCATAATATATACAAGTTCCTTCTATGATCGATAGAACTCGGTACGGTGATCCTAACACAGAGAATTATTATATATATAGATGGATTTGATAGGTCGTTTTGTACTGAAATGACATTTCTGAAACGAACTTAAACTCGCTGTCACTCTTGAGTGCTGATTTATCAATACGGGCCATAGGTACAACCACAGAAGGTACAACTTCCCGCAAACTCATAGGCCCTATGTCTGATGGACGTGGTTATTTTGTATGGGGTCAAGTTTCTTTTTTAATTTCCTTTAAAAAAAACTTTACCTGACTAAGCAAACCCTATCAGTTTGAAGCTGTCCCTTACACCCCGTATACAAGACACTTACGCTCTGTGCGAAGTCCTTTTCATAGTAGACCACCTGATTGTCACTAGTCAGAGCGACGGAGTAAATCCGGGGAGTGAATCTGGTGCGAGGTCCTAAAGAATCATCGCTTGCATACAATGAGTTGTCTGTAGACAAAGGATATTGATATAATTTAAACAAATAAGTCTTAGAAATAAATAAGTGTAACTTAAAGGAACAATGGTAAAAGATGAAGCAAAGAAAGAAGTTGTAAATGAAAAGAAATGAGTTTTGAGATTAATAAATGAGTCTCCTATATCAAATGAGTTTCGAGACTAAACGAATGAGAGTCGAGGGAAAATAAATGAGTCTTAGGGAAAACAAATGAGTATCAAGGGAGAACAAATGAGTATCAAGTGTGAACAATTGAATATCGAGTGTGAACAATTGAATATCGAGAGTGACTAAATAAGTAAGTAATAAGGGTGAACAAATTGAGATGAGTCTCGAAGGTGAACAATTGAGTCTTAAAGGTGAACAATTGAGTCTCGAAGGTGAACAAATAAATCTCGAGAGTAAACAGACGAGTTTAATGAGTGAAAAATTGTCTCTCACCGCTGACAGAGCGTAAGAGGCGCGAGTGTGACATGCCGGCGTCGCGCCACAACTTGAAGTACTGTTTGAATACGGCCGGCTCCGTGCCTTGTGGGATACGAGCAACATGGACCCACGACGGGTACTTCTTGGCGGTCAGGTATTGTTGGGCCTTTGACATCGCTTCGGATTTCTCCTGTAATTTTAGAATGTTTTTTTTTATAAATATTTGCCAGTTTGATGAGAAGAGTATCTTCCATGCTGGACTGGGAGTGAAAGAAAATCATAATGTGACTCTTCTCGAAAATGCTGTAAAAATCAGCGTGTGTGTGTGTGTGTGTGTGAGGGTGGGTGTGTATGAGTGGGTAGCCCTGCGTATGGGATCATCTGTGTGCGTGATATATTGATAATAATGAGTATTTGTGTGTGTGTCTTTATTTTATTATTAATGATGATCAATGTGTTACCTTGTCAGTAGATTGTTTCCCAACCCACACATAGATACTTCCACTGACTGTATCCAATATGTACAATATGTAGACCTCTTGGGGCTTCTACTGAGCCTGTTTGTATGGTTTGCTGAGTGACGCGCGCGATCATGAGTCTGTGTTGTGTTTGTATGTATGTATATATATATGTGTGTGTGTGTGTGTGTGTGTGTGTGTGTGTGTGTGTGTGTGTGTGTGTGTGTGTGTGTGTGTGCGCGTGTGTGTGTGTTTGATGTGTAAATTACCTTGTCAGTTGATTGTTTTCCAACCCACACATAGATACTTCCACTGACTGTATCTAGTATGTAGACTTCCTGAGGTTTTAACTGTGTCTGGACGTATGGTTTGCTGAGTGGAGTGATCTTGATGCTGCCGGTGCTGTCGGAGATCTCGGAAAGGGTCACTGATTGCTCTTCGCTGCTTTCGAATTGCTGGAACAAGATAATTTAAAAGTTGGTTATAGTTTAGGCAGTTCGGTTTGAGAAACTATCGTGGTACCGATTCATTCTGTAAGATGTGAATGCAGTAAATGCAGCAAAGTATTGTCATATAGGTACCCAAGGAGACGTTCGGAAGGCCGACTCATATAGTGGACCTTGTAAAGCACTATCGAAAGACAATACACTGTTCGCACTGCGCATAAAATTTGCTGAGCGAATTGTCCCATGGCTAGGCAATTAGTGTTAAGGCGTGGTAATAATATATGATGTTTATTTCTAAAAAGAAGTTTAAAAAGAAAAAAAATGCAATGTAGATTTTACCTGGTCATCACCACCAGCACTCTCGTCAGGGACCAGCTGTTTGTTGCCTGAACCGAGAGCTGTGAAGAACTTCTGGACGTCTACCTCGTTGGAGTATTGGTCTGCAAGCAGAGAATGCAGACACTTATGTGTACAAGGCACACAAACACACACACACGCACACAAAATTACCAATGATTTCCACCCTCCCGCGTCCGTGATGATCCTGATCCCTGATCTGGTTGGCTACTGAGATAGCCTTCAGCTTCTCCACATTCTTGGCCTTATCTCCGACGTATACCAAAATGTCTTGGTCCTTGTCCAAGATGAAGACGTCGCCTTTGTTCATTGAGGAAATCACTGGGTCCACCTTAAAGTAGAAAAAAAGTTTGGGTAAAATATTATGAAAATGACGGCGAAATTGAACAACTCGCAACATGCCAGGAAATTTTATCAGGAAATGAAAAATAATTATGGCTTTTCCATACAATATAATCGAGGCGGTCATGTAAAGGAAAGTATAAAAAAAAAACTGATGAATTTCCTGGTGCCAGTTATTAAGTTTCGTTGACTGAACAACTCCAATCAGTTTTCGGTACGCTGTCCCTTGCACCCGGTATAAGATTTTTGCATCGGACTGTACAAAAATACCTCAGCTCAGTTTTTTATGACCGTGCGAGATGGCGAAAAGTAAAATAAATAAAATTGGTTGTCACCATCCCGCACGGCGGCCGTTCGTTCGTGTGGGTATTACCTATCGTACGAAACGACGAACGACCCCACAATCTGTCAAATTTGTTTGGGGATATTGGGGATACCAATGTTTTGCATCTCAGGGATGCACAACCCAGGAACCAGTTTGAAGTACGTAGATTAGGTGGCCGACCCCGTGAAATTCGGGAATGGGCTAGGAAGATGATGAGGTATTAATACATCTAGAATTAGCTAGAATCTTCTAGAACAGTAGAACCAACCTGTCTAACACGGACGTTTCCCTTCCCCTTGACTTGGAAGAGTCGTTTCTCAGCACCAGCGTTGGTGGTAACATGGTTGAAGCCAGACGCGTGACCGCCGTCCAAGTAGCGAATTGCTAGTAGAAAAAAAATAGAAGAATATGAATTATGAGTAAACGACTCGATACAATGTTATATAAGGTTTGTGTTTTTCCAAGTTTTTCTATGGAAGGATCAACTAATTGTTATCGAAGCCTTAAAAATAAGCAACTAAAGTAAGTATTTGTTTTTAATTCACCTATTTATTTTAACTTTCTCCACAGAATATTTATAATAGTGCTTTCTCTATCTTGACTGGCAAGAACATTCCGTGCATAGAGCACGTTACTTCGACGTTACCGGTATCTGGATTTGATATTGGTTGTAGGAAAAATGGGCGCTTTTCCACTAGACGGCACGTCAACGGCAACGGCGACGGCACGGTACCGTCGACGATATCGTAGGTGAGATAATGTATGAAAACCAATGAAATTATATGACACGCTTTTCCACTTGCCGGCACGGCACCGTCACGGCATGTCATCGATTCCCATAGATATTGTCACGTGATCGTCGCCGTGCCGTCGCCGTTGCCGTTGACGTGCCGTCTAGTGGAAAAGCGCCCAGTCATCGAAAAGCAACACGTCAACAACCATCCTCAATAGGATAATTCGACGCAGTTAGCGTAATAGGAGCATGTAGCTTTTCCAGGAAAAGCGCCGGCACATTAGATTGCAATAGTTGAGTCATATACCTACCTAGGTATAGGTACTTAACAAATTGAACACCATGCCGAAGACGATATTTATAGGGTTCCGTACCCAAAGGGTAAAAAACGGGACCCTATTACTAAGACTTCACTGTCTGTCTTTCTGTCTGTCACCAGGCTATATCTCATGAATTAAGGGGCTCCCATACAAAAACCGTGATTTTTTTTGCTTGTTTTTGTAGATAATGTTTCGGAGGCTGTTTCTCATGAACCGTTATAGTATCAAAGATCAAAATGTTTGTAAAGATGTTTTGAATCTGAAATAAAAGATTATTTATTTATTTATAGTTAGAGAGTTGAAATTTTCACAGCTGATGATGTATTTATTTTTCAGCTATAACAACAAATACTAAAAACTGGCCAAGTGCGAGTCGGACATCAGATATGATTTTGTTGCCATTTTTATAAATGATGGTACGGAACCCGCGAGTCCGACTCGCACTTGGCCGTTTTTTTTTATATTCAAGCATAAATAGATGGGATAGGATACTGACTGATAAACAAGAGCCGAGCTCCGAGCTCGTAGAACCGATATAATCTATGTACTCAGAAGGTTCTAAAAGTGGTGAAAATTCAACTATAAACTATCATAACAAAGTGAAATGCCGGACCGTGTTTAGCCCGATTTAGATATTGAGTTCAATCTATCTTCTGCTCTTCCATGCTGGCCTAGGAGTGATAGAAAACATAGAATGTGCCAGCTGCATCTCCTCCCGGGCATGCTGTAAAACCAGCTAAGGGATTCATTCATTCATTCATCCATGCTGTAAGGGATTCGAGGGTTTTAATGTACAGTGGGCAGCAGGTCGAGTTACCACTTTGGCGGACCAATTTATACTGGCTATACAGTATAACCAGTATATATTGGTCCGTGAAATGGATAACTCGACCTGCTGCCCACTGTACCTAAGTATTACAATTTATTCGATGGGCTGACAACCTGTCACTATAGCAAAATACATGACCATCTGAAATAACCCTCAAAACTTTTCAGACGTGGCGGAATGACCTTTCGGTCGTTTTCGCTCTGCCTACCCCATTAGGGATAAAGGAGTGATTTTATGTATCTTCTGTGGAGAAACTCGTCCGAGTTCTTTGCCAAATTTTTCTTCTTAAGTCTTAATACTTCTTCCCGTTTTCCAGGAGGTTCGTGCTAGGCTTACCAGGCTTGAAGTATCCTGCGAACTGACTGCTCTCGTAACCCATGGTCTCACGATGTTGGATCGCAGCTCCATTGAACCTGGAGGGAGGGAGACAGAAATGTTCAGAAGTTCGAAGCATTTTTTTTTACTTGGAATGGGTTGGTTTAGCTCACACAAAGGTCAGCGTATACCGTGACAGAGTCGACGATGGAGCGAGCTAACCCAGAAGACGCCTGTTAAGGAACTGGTAGTCTTACGTACCGACGGAACAGAACACAGCAAGCTGTTTGGCGCCGGACTCTGGTGAGAGGGTGGTCGCGAGCCAGGCGGCCCCTTGCGGAGCCTACCAGCGCTTTGTTGGGAACATAGTTGACAATTGCATCTGTCTGTTCTGCTTCCGTGGTCTAAAAAGGTCAGAGTCATGTACTCCCGATCCAGAAGTTTAAATTTGCTAATTTATTAGAGACTAGCTTCCTGTCAACGGTATCACCCGCTGCTTAAGAAGTTTTCCCGTGGGAATGATGTATTTTCCCGCTGTAAAAGGTAGCTTATATTACTCAAGGTGAACGTATGGTGTTTTTTTTTAAATCGGTCCAGTATTTTTAGAGTTTATTTGTTACAAAAATACACACAAATATACAAAAATACAAATCTTTCCTCTTTATCCACAGTTTGGTTACGACAATGCAGGCTGAATCACCTGATTGTCTCGCATGTTTGCTGTCTTTGATAGAGGTCGTTACACAAATCATGTCAGAAGCCTGTTAGCTGTGCTATTAGGCGATGTTCATCGGGTCGAAACCCACACGACTAGAAAAAGATGGCTGCGTCTGCAAACCAATAAACGGGAAATGATTTTTGTGAGTGAGGTCTTTCACGCTCTCTCTGCCTACACTATAAGGAATACAGGCGTGTATTTTTTAATTAGAAATTTATTTAATGGGTTTCCTCTTGATGACAGTGACAGAGTCGACGATGGAGCGAGAGATCTCCCCTATAATGCTTGTCAAGTCAATATTTACTGAATAAAATGCCCGTTAATGTTTACTTGTCATCGAGGCCGACAGTTAAAATGGCGGCTGCTCCCGATTCGTCCTGCGATGATTCAGCTCCAATCCAATAGTGGATATCCCAGGACAGGTTTCCCTTCTTATCAGCATTTGTCTGAAAAAGGGAGGAATGAAACAAAGGTAGATGAAAGTGGTCTCGTCTTTTCTGGCCTAATTTTATTTTCCCCACAAGATTTTTCTGCTTCCCCTGATGTTTCCTGTACGAATTCGTATCGATTGAGTGAGCTAATTAATGAATCGTTGAACATCGTAGATATTAGTCGTTATAAGGGGCATGGCAAATAGGAAGCGGTGTGGCGCGGGCGAGGCGGAGGTGCGTCAATTTTGTATGTAATTTACGTCTACGCAGCGCAGCTTGATTTGAAGTTTCTATACAAAAACGACGCATCGGCGACGCAACGGCGCCGCAACGCTTCCTATTTGCCATGCCCCTTAGAGGTCATTTGCTAAGTATTGGCGGCTTGAAAACCCAGACAGCTGGATTGGCCACTAATCAAGTATTGGGTCTGGTTTTCCTTCTGGGTTGCGGAGATCAGATGGGAGTCACTCTGTGTAAAAACCAGCTGACCCTCGTTCAATCCCCTAGAATGGGCGCTTTTCCACTAGACGGCACGGCACCGGCAACGGCGACGGTATCGTAGATGATATAATGTATGAAAATCAATGAAATTATATGACAAGCTTTTCCACTTGCCGGCACGGCATGTCATCGATTCCCATAGGTATTGTCACGTGATCGTTGCCGTGCCGGTGCCGTGCTGTCTAGTGGAAAAGCGCCCATTAGGTAGCCGACCCCGTGAGATACGGGATAAGGATAGGGAGATGATGATGAATCGTTGTAAGTACAATTTTTAATAGTTGTGTTCAGGAAGAGGTTTTTTTTTGCAACTCATGATATTTTGCTTGTATATCTTAGTAATTACTTAATTCTATTCTGATTGATTTACCTTGAGGATGATGTAAGAGTCTCCTTTGTAGAACTTTCCGTAGTCCTTGGCTGGCACCGGGACAGGCTCGAAGTCCTGAAAAAAAAAAACATCATTATAGCATAACATCTTAACATACGTAACATTTATCTTAACATATTTTTACATTTCTTGACATATCATAACATTTTATGTTAGCTAGTCTAGACAGTTAAGAGCTAACTCATCACAAATCAGTATAGTATGCAAGATGTATCAAATTAACATTTTTATTTACGAGTGGGATCAATGAACACTAAGTAGTATCAGAGTTTTTCACCGTGGACTTAGCTTAGACGTGGTTTATGTAACGACCATCGAATTAACATCTAATTATTTTCGTAAATTTTCATTAAATATCTTGTTTCCTAAAAGAAGTTTTCTTATGAATTAATGTTGACATCCCCGCGTATTACTGCGTATACTCTTTCAAAACCTAATAATCCTCAACCAAATAAACATTCAAGAAATTAACATCTAGTTGTGTTTATGTAGATCACATGGTTTTCTATACTAGCATAGGAAAAATGGTGTATGTTTGTATTTTTCCTTAAAGTCAAGACCACAAGACCGATTTTAATAATTCTTTCACCGATGAAAAACTATTTTTATCAAAAGTCTTGCCTGGGAGCGATAAAAAAACATAGAATGTGCCAGCTGGACAAGTTCTAGAATTGTAAATTATTAAGGCGATGGGCTGACAACGTATCAATATTTCAAATAGTTTCCAAAGGAATATTCTATAAGCCGTAAGTAAAACCGCGGGCCGAAAAACTCTTTGATCTTTACCGGCCGGCCGGCTGGCACAAAGCCAACCCCAAAATACAGGTTAATCAAAATGTGACATCTGTGGGTAAATATTTTTGTATTCTCGTTCTTTTGATCGTTTATCATCATTTTGTTTTTAATTTTTACTTGTATTTTGCTAGTCAAGAAGCGATAGTAACATTATTTATTACGTGGTGAGTAAGAAAGACTTGAACGCTCTGTCTACCCTACAATACAATACAAGGGATATGTAATTTGAACGATGAGCTAAACGCGTTCAATACAGCTGTTGGGCGCTTTTCCACTAGACGGCACGTCCACGGCAACGGCAACGGCACGGTATCGTCGACGATACCGTGGAAGAGACAATGTATGAAAATCAATCAAATTATATGACACGCTTTTCCACTTGACGGCACGGCACCGGCACGGCATGTCATCGATTCCCATAGATATATTGTCACGTGATCGTCGCCGTGCCGTTGCCGTCGCCGTGGACGTGCCGTCTAGTGGAAAAGCGCCCGTTCCTTGTTGAAATACACTATAAAACCCAAAGGTTGCCTGGTAGAAATTGCTGCTTTAGCAATAAGGTCACCTAATCACCTATATTTAATAATTGTACTGTTGTATGTATTTGTGTTTCTTTGTGCAATAAAGTATTTTGTATTGTATATTTGTATTGAATAAAGTTAATTTATCCAATCATAGCGACTCGCGCGGGCTCGGTTATAGTGCGAGAGCCAGACGCAGCTCTTGGAATCATAATGAATACCGACTTTCGGTTTTTTGATTTTTTGAGTTGGATTTATTTTTATATTTTTTATGGGCTCCTTTAACGTTACTGAAACACCCCCTAAGCTATGACATTAAATTAACACCCTATATATGTATGAGGCGTGTAGCCGTGTAGTTATAATGAACACTCCCTTATACACATATATACAAATTGATGCCTTAACAAGCCCTGATAAGGAATCTTTGTTATCAGCTACTCAACCTCTCACAGTGTTAATTGCCATCTATCTTCAACAAACTATAGAGAGCCTGGACTTTACTGTACATCGCTTGTTATTTATTTCCAGTTTTTTTCTCCCATGCTGGACTGGGAGCGATAGAAAAACCTTGAATAAGTATTTCAGCTGTCCTTGCTCCCGGGCATGCTGTAGAAGTCAGCAAAAGCTATTCGAGGGTTACAGTGTATTAACCCTTATCCCTTGTAATCATTACAATGTAGTGGCGAAGGCGCCTTTTACCAGTTCTTTTACGCTCTGCCCACCCCGTAAGAGATAAAGGCGTGACTAATAAAGTCTGTACTTTCTAGTGTAGGTCATAAAACATTTGACGAGGGGTCTAGCTCACTCAGAGGCAAAGGTTGATAAGTAGTTAGTCCAGTTTTTATTTTATTTAATTTGATAAAAGAGAAACAACAAATCAAAACTTTCGTCTTCTCATTGGTCTGTTAGGAACACTCGCTGGTGGCGCCATCTGCAATTAGCTTTGCGTTTTTATCCTAATTGGTTGGTTCGTTACCAGCCACGAAAGAGGAATACCTATTTTTCACTGTTTACCTGCAGCCTTGGAATACGGTCCCAAGTCCCAACGCCCATTTTTTTTTTTCGTGAAAATAAAAACTGACTGTATGTCATGAAAAGTATTTTTTTAAGAACGCAATGCAATTCAAAAGACGCTTGATAAATGACGACATACAGTTAGTTACTGAGCTACGCTAGCTAAACAGTTTCAGTCATAGAACCACGTCTGTAGTATAATGTGACTTTATCAGTGAGTGAGTGTCTTTTTTTACGGAGTTAATAAAAATTGAAACAAGAGTGCTGTATTTTTCAGGTTTTGTTTCTGATAAAGTGAATTTCAGACCTAGGTAAGTAACGTGATTTTTTTATAATACCTTTGGAAACTTCCAATCGTAATCTTCACTTTTATTATCGTGAAATTGTAACTTTTGTGACAAATATAGCTGTACGCCCTATTATTTTGATTTGCTTCATGAACAAGGGCAATATGCACTTCTTTGAAATGTAGGTGTTTAAATCCATTTCAGAAATAGCTTGTATACGTAGAAACAGAGGAAGTTGTGATTTCCAATCAGCAATAAAATTGCGATCAAATTGCGTAGGTAGATGTTCAGATTTTAACTGTTTGTTAATATAGAATTGTGTATTAGGTATATTGCTAGAAACAAATTTCCCGAAAACGTTTGGCGCGAAAAGCTTTAACATCAACACATTTTATCGCCTAAATTTCAATAGGTTCAATCAATGTATAGCAAATTCGTTTTTGTGTGTTCGAAATCATTTTGACAAGTTCGAACATCGTTCATTCAAAATTGAATGAAATTTCAGAATACGGACACGATTAAATGTCAAAAATTAAGAATTACAAAATAGCTTATTTGTGCTTTTGTTGTTAAAAACCAAATCCCCCGAATCCTCTAATGACATCTACAATGGGAAGTAAAGCAGCCCGGTTCATTCTATGTTACTTCGGCAGCTGTTGTTGATGTGCAGAGCAGAGAATTCTTGAAGCCATTGGCTCAGTGATGATGGATGAGAAAAGGGTTAGCTATAGCTAGAATAGCTACCCGCCTGATCGGGTGTTGTGACCAGGAGGGGACCGAAGTCCAACCGGACAAGTTTGGAACTGTGCAGGAGTTGGCAGGAGAAAATTTCGATACCGCGTTTCAGAACTTGTGTTGCTTGATGTGGCGCCATCTGTCAGCTACAGACTAACCTCAATTCTCCAAATCTCGATGCCGGCCTGCTTTCCCGCGTTGGCAAACGCCGGATGTGTCATCCCCTTGGTACGAGCGTCCTGTCAACAAACAACAAACATAACGTCAGAAATAGTTCATAGGTACTTAATTTAATTATGAGTACGATTACGAACAAGTTTCCAAGGGCAGTTAAGAAGATTGATTTTAAGATATGCAACCATCGCCCATAATGCCTTAGAATATCGTTCAAATCATCGGTCGAGCCGAATCTTCGGTCGAGTACCTACACATTACCCTTAATGGTTACCACTAACACCCTATATTAATGTATTCCCGTTGCGATCTATTTTCGCAAGGTCCCGCGCGGATCTACCAGTGCGGATGACGTCATGCAGGGATCGTAAACATTCGTGCCGTTTCCCGGAATTCAGTTTATCGCATCCACCGAAGATTTATAGGTTACAACGCTACATTTTATCCTTGTAATTATAGGCTGTAACTGTCACTAAGAATAGATTTCAGAAAACTTGCTATTTTATATTTATCTTGGGTTTGCTCTGACTTTAGCTCGCTCAGAAGCCAGCAAAGCTCTGGATTACACAGAAAAACTGATTAGTGACGGATCCTCCCCTCCGGATAGTCATCCGCCAGGCTGCAATTTTACTAAACTCATCATGCTACTAACTAATAGGGTTCATCGGTTCGCTTGATGACAGAAATTTTTATTGACCTAACAGTCCACTGACATGGTTTGTGTAACGACCACAAGAAAGGCTGTAATGCTGTTGCATAGAATGAAAATCATCATCATCGCCATGTATCAGTCCACTGCTCGACATAGGCTTCTCCCATGGCACGCCGGCACGCCAATCAGCTCAGTCTTCAGCCGTCCTCATCCAATTTCTGCCCTATTAGAACACACACCATCGCCCCACCTAGTTTCAGGAGTCCTACACTACGTTTGCCGATTCGCGGTATCCACTCTAGAACTCGTATATTTCCAGTAAGAACCTTTATTTAATTCAGTAATTAATTATGCGGTCTTATCCTAAACCCATCTCTGGATTCTGCTGGCGATTACGGCATGCCAGAAGCCATAGCAGCCTGGCGATCGGAATGCTCCGACGATCTTTCTGTTCATCCCGAATCGCAGAGACAGTGGGGCGAGCCTCCGTGTAAAATGACTCGGCAGAGCCTGATAATCTCCTGCAATACTGCGGCAGACTGCTCCCGCTTATTGGCTCTGGCCGAAAAGGAATCGGGCCACTGGCTACAGGCCTTACCTTCAGTGAATGTTGGGACACTCCTCGAAAAATGCACCTTTTCCATTGCAGTCGGCCTTAGATTAGGGGCAAGGATAAACCGTCCGCACAGATGCAGCTGAGGAGCCCCCGTTGACGAGCTGGGACACCACGGCCTTTCGTGCGTCAGGAGCGCTGGGCAGATTTCGCGACACGCTACCCTAATCCTAAACGACGTAATCCAAAGGGCTCTGGCTACTGCGGGTATTCCATCGGTTCTGGAGCCCAACGGCATTCTACGGTCAGACGGGAAGCGCCCTGATGGCATGACGTTGGTGGCCTGGAAACTGGGAAGGTGCCTTGTGTGGGACGCCACCTGCGTCGATACCTTGACGCCTTCCCATACGTTCCATCGACATCAGCGAGGGCGGGAGCTGCAGCCTGTGCGGCCGAAAATGTAAAAAAGAGAAAATATTTGGGTCTGGGTGGGACCTATTTTGCACAAAGAGTCAGCTTGACGGTGCAACGAGGCAACGCTGCCAGCATCTTGGGAACCTTGCCTCGATGTGGCGTACTGGACGAAATATTTTTTCTGTATATAGTTAGTTTTTCTTTATAGGTTAGGTTAAGTTATTATTTGTGCTATTGTTGTTAAAAATAATAAAATATGTAGAACATCTGTTTTCCAACCCTGGATCAATATTAGAAGGTCGCGGTGACCTATTGCGAAGGACAACTAATAACCCTCTGTATAAGTGCTGTAGCACTATCGATATACAAGGTCTTTCTGAATATAGACGGCTGAAACTATCGGGTGGTCCTAATCCTAACCATGAATCTGAATAATATTAGGAATAACAAACTTTAATAACAAAATTTCATCCGCCGACAGGATTTGAATCCGCGTCTTTGGAAAACCGGCCCAACGCTCTTAAGGCCCCCTTCTTTCAGTGCTCCCTGTCTGTCTTTTTCTAATAACCACACTTGTGCTCGCTTTTACGTTTTTATTTTATATAGAAAAAAAATAAGTGCCAAATTATAGATCTATCCGTAAATATTCCAGTAAATGAAATGTTAAATTTTGATGAAAATAGCGTTCCCCGAAGTCTCATAAAACTTAAAATACTCTCAAAATCGATGTTACTTCTGATTTTTTTATTGAGACAAATGTTAAATATTGTGTTTTTATCCATAAAAGCTCAAACGTTTATTTTTTAGGATTTTAAATATATGATGATTTCTGTGAAAACAACACGATTTAGAAACATAAATTTCGGAGACGGGGGCCCTAACCAACTGCTACGGCGGCTTAGCTGTGAGCGAGCGGTGAAATTAGTGGTCTTCTATTGATTACTCGTCAAGTGGACGCTAGTGAATCTGAACTTCATATTTCGACCTTTTAAAAGACAATTTTATGTTTAATCATCAACGCATTATTTATGACTGAATGATTCAGCCTGCATTGTCCTGATCAAACTGGGGAAAGTATTTTAAGACCGGAGAATACGGCTTGTATTAGTCCGTTGTCGATCTACCTACCCCCTAAGGAATGGCTTTTCCGCTTGTATTTTTTTATCGATAGTCGATAATTTGTTTGAAAACACTACCCTATACAATAAGGGGTGAATTTAGGTTATCGCCAAGGCTAGCCAGAGCAATTCAGTAATGAAATAGAAGAATAGAATACACTTAGCCACTCCTATTCCGGAAGTAATAGCTATGAAGAGAATCAGGTTAAACGAAAATTACCCAATGGCCACAATTCGGCAGAAACAAGATGTCACCAGCGAACAAAAAAGGATGGCAGTATAAACTGACTTATTATAACCCTGTCAGATAGAACTCGTTCAAAAATTTCAAGGATATGACACTAAAGTCGGGACCCGTTCACATCGCGACTTAACTTGACTATCCATAGATTTTTGAACTGACAGGATTTTATTATGTCCGTCTATGCAGCCATCCCTTTCTGCTCGAGCAAGACGTAAAATGACAGGTAAAGTTTTATATTAGTTAAATCTTGTTTACCCATTTTACCGCCTTATGAGCCTCTGACATGGTTTGTGTACTGTGACTGGGGGGGAGGGACCAAAGGTTTTGATCTCCGAAGCACGGATTCATCGTAAGGCGGTTGTTGTTAGACGATCCGGTGATTTAACCAAAGCTGAAATAAACTCACAAAGTTTGTGTATCCCGCTTTATTATCGAACCCACAAACCCGGAGAGAAAATCCTAGGCTCAAACCAATACACCATACCATAGAGATATCTAGTTAATAACGTTGTTTATCATTCCAACGCAATACGGAACTTATCTTTCAAGAGTCCGCTATGAAACACTCAATAATACAAGAGTCCTTCATGTTAATTAAAACACAATATAGTTTTATACGTCATACCTATACATAAATCACGGCTATATTCCTTACGGGGTAGGCGGAGTGTCATTGGATATTTAGGAGTTAATTGTTGAAGCCAATTGGCTTAGTGGTGTTGGATGGGAAAAGGGTAGCTACCCGGTCCAACCGGACTGAGGGACATTGGACGCTTTTCCACTAGACGTCACGTCAACGGCAACGGCGACGGCACGGGACGATCACGTGACAATATCTATGAGAATCGATGACATGCCGTGACGGTGCCGTGCCGGCGGCAAGTGGAAAAAGTGGATTTTCATACATTATCTCACCTACGATATCGTCGACGGTACCGTGCCGTCGCCGTTGCCGTTGACGTGCCGTCTAGTGGAAAAGCGCCCATTGGAAGAGACAGCGTACCAAAAATTGATAAGAGCTGCTCAGTCAACGAATTTGAAAAACTTTCTCCAAAAAATTCTTTCTAGAGATGATTTTTTTTTTACTTCCCCTTACAAAATTACCACTTGGTCACACATATTTTTTTCCTTTCCTAATAGAATATCCTGCTCCTGTCCCGTACACCCGGTATAGTATGGCCCGTATTTATAATCAGCTCTCAAGTGTGACAGCGAGTTTGAGTTCGTATCAGAAATGTCATTTCAGTACAAAACGATCTGTCAAATCCATACTTAATATTGCTCTCAATCTTGAGATCGTTTTATAGATACGAGCCTACGTGACCTTTGAAACTTATCAATCAGCAGTGAAAATGTGGCCGTTGATATTCTGACACACAATTCCAAGTGCATTTGCAAGTCAGCTAAAGAACATCCTCTGCTAATCAAACAAGTACTTCCTATTCATAGTGTAAGCAAAAATAACTTTAGTATTAAATAAAAACATCTCAAATATCTCATAGTAATAGGATGTCAGTTTTAGGCCTGTCAAAATGGTAAACGCAGAATTACTAAGCCATAGAAATATTGTCTTCTTTTTATTAAAGGATGTAGGCGTGATTTTCATTCCAAAACAGGTGTTTATAAGTGCAACAAAAAAGAAAATATACTACCTGGCAAAAAGACACAAACAATAAAACAAGAAAGTCACCTTACCTAACCTTCCGAATCGACCCCTAGTCCATTTCAAATGTCTTTTGCAAAAATAGTTCGTAATAAATTTGTCCAGTTTATAGTGGCGTGAATTTAAACTAAAACCAAAGTTTTAATACCTTTAAATTTAAAGGTTGTATATTTAATTTTTTGTTTCACTTATAAACACCTGTTTTGGAATGAAAATCACGCCTACATCCTTTAATAAAAAGAAGACAATATTTCTATGGCTTAGTAATTCTGCGTTTACCATTTTGACAGGCCTAAAACTGACATCCTATTACTATGAGATATTTGAGATGTTTTTATTTAATACTAAAGTTATTTTTGCTTACACTATGAATAGGAAGTACTTGTTTGATTAGCAGAGGATGTTCTTTAGCTGACTTGCAAATGCACTTGGAATTGTGTGTCAGAATATCAACGGCCACATTTTCACTGCTGATTGATAAGTTTCAAAGGTCACGTAGGCTCGTATCTATAAAACGATCTCAAGATTGAGAGCAATATTAAGTATGGATTTGACAGATCGTTTTGTACTGAAATGACATTTCTGATACGAACTCAAACTCGCTGTCACACTTGAGAGCTGATTATAAATACGGGCCATACTATACCGGGTGTACGGGACAGGAGCAGGATATTCTATTAGGAAAGGAAAAAAATATGTGTGACCAAGTGGTAATTTTGTAAGGGGAAGTAAAAAAAAAATCATCTCTAGAAAGAATTTTTTGGAGAAAGTTTTTCAAATTCGTTGACTGAGCAGCTCTTATCAATTTTTGGTACGCTGTCTCTTCCAATGG
>JARACY010006241.1:0-18035 GCA_029255725.1 Scrobipalpa atriplicella
AGGTTCTTGCATAGACCTATAAAACGAGACGGGATGTCGAAGCTATGACCTCCTTCGTGACATGTATGTAATGTCCTGTCCACACTGTCATTCTCTACACAAAGAAATGTCTAATCTGAATGTGCATTATCCTCTTGATGCCTTTCGTATGGTGGGTCATGGGCTAGACGTATAGCGGACTCACACGTTCGCAAAATGTCAAGCATAGCTAGCAGTTTAGCTGTAATGTTGCAGTGGCAGAATGTCACATCAGCAGAATATCCGCTTCAGTGGCTTTAGCAAAATGACTGCTTCAGCAGAATATCTCGTTAGCAGAATGTCACATTACCTAAATGTCGCACAAGGCCGTTCGCGCACTGCTCCAAATCCGATTCGTATCCGAATCCTGTCCGTGAAAATTCCATATAAAACGTATTTGGAGCAGTGCGCAAACGCTCTAGGCGACAATAATACGGTAGATTAATCACCTATATAATCTTCAAAAGCCTTTGCTCTACAAAAGGTGGCGTAGAAAATGTTTTGACACAAGATTGTTTAGGTATGGACACAGAAGAGTAAATGGAGCTAGCGGCAGCGACTTTCTCTAATCAGTGGGTATGGCAGGTTAATAAAAATCCAAGTTCTCGACCTTGAAGGATCCAGGCGCTAGGCGCCATCTTGAATTAAAGGTGCCAAAATTAGGTATATTTTAAATAACGTCTCAATTGTTTACTAAATCATAAAAGTGGCTATGAGGGGTATAAAGAAGACAAAATTGTTTCCATTTTATGCATACATGTTTATTCTGTAAGTCTTAAAGGTAAAAAGTTACAGGCGACGGAAATAATAATATTTACAAAAATCTATACATATAATAAATCTCTGTGTTAGGACCACCGTACCGAGTTCCAATCTGTCGATCATAGTATGGGAGGACCTTGTATATATGCAGTTTGCCAAAAAATCTTCGAGACCGAGTTGTAGGACTCGTAATCAGTACTATCTATAAGTAAGTAAGTAAGTAACTCTTTATTGCACACAAAAAATATAAACATACACAAAATCAATTCCAACAATAATGCGCGCAAAGGCGGCCTTATCGCTTAGAGCGATCTCTACCAGACAACCTTTGGGTAGAGGAGATTAGTATTGAAACAGAGCAGTGCATAAACTAAACAGAAAAAAGGTTAATTAAACTTAATAATAATAAATAAATAATAATATAATAATACATAGCTAAATAGGTACAATAGATACATATTCATACATACTAATATTAAACACGTGAAATAGATACATAAATAAATACATACTATATTATACTATACATACATACTTATGACTTTAGAGGATACTTATTTGCATTTTACCTGAGAGAGATAATGTTGATATACCTTTGCTTTAAAGGAATCTAGAGACTTGCAGTGACGTATTTCTTTTGGGAGTGCATTCCATATCTCTATAGATTTGATAAGGAAAGATTCCTTATAGTACCCCGAACGAGTAAAGGGAGCCTTCAAAATATTGTCAGCTTTCGATCGCAGTAGTCTGTCATGCTCAAAACCGAGAACCTATATATATATATATATAGGTTCTCTATAACCTATATATCTATACATCTATACATATAATTGATCTCTAGAGGGGTCGTGTCTGTACATTGAATATTTTTGTGAAAAAATAATTGCAATAGGCATTAATAACGACACCAAGACCAAAAAAATTTTTTTATGGAATTTTTGTCTGTCTGTATGTTACCACATCACGCCAAAACCACTGGACCGATTTTGATAGGACTTTTTTTATTTGAATATGTGTTACCCAGGTTCAAACTAAGGATATAAGTAATCACGCCATCTGACTTAGGGGGTAGGCAGCAAGTTGTATTTTGTTTATTTTTTAACCGATTTTGATGGAACTTTTTTAATTCGACTGAGCGTTACCTAGACTGAAAGTAAAAATACAAATAATCACGCCACCTGACTCAGGGGGTACGCAGAAAGTTGAATTCGATTGTTTTTCAACCGATTTTGATGGAACTTTTTTTATTCGACTAAACTTTACCTAGACTCAAAATGATAATGCAAATCATCACCTGACTTAGAGGGTAGGCAGAAAATTGAATTTGTTTGTTTTTTTTTGACCAATTTGATGGAACTTTTTTTATTCAACTGAGCGTTACCTACTCAAAGTGACAATACAAATAATCACGCCACCTGACTTAGGGGGTAGGCAGGAAATTGAATTTCGATTGTTTTTAACCGATTTTCAAGGGACTTTTTTATTCAACTGAGTGTTTTTTTTACTTATCGGGAGTCAAACGTAGGATAGAAATAATCATGCTACCTGACTTAGGATATGGTGTTGCTTTCTCTGTCGTTGTTATTGGAGTGAGCCTATTGGTGTCATATCTCCAGCCCAAGTCTTCTGGTTTTTTTTTTATTCCATACCATTTTGGGACTTGGTGGTATGTCCTAAACGCATGATACAGCGTCCATTGTCGGCGGCAAAGAAGCAAGATTAAATTTACTTTTTATTGATGACTTTACGAATCGTTCATATCGAATAACTTACCTTTCCTGTTAGTCATAAAAAAAATACAATTAAAGTGCACTGAGTAGATAATACATACATACATACATATTATCACGCCTGTATCCCTAATGGGCTAGACGTATAGCGGACTCACACGTTCGCAAAATGTCAAGCATAGCTAGCAGTTTAGCTGTAATGTTGCAGTGGCAGAATGTCACATCAGCAGAATATCCGCTTCAGTGGCTTTAGCAAAATGACTGCTTCAGCAGAATATCTCGTTAGCAGAATGTCACATTACCTAAATGTCGCACAAGGCCGTTCGCGCACTGCTCCAAATCCGATTCGTATCCGAATCCTGTCCGTGAAAATTCCATATAAAACGTATTTGGAGCAGTGCGCAAACGCTCTAGGCGACAATAATACGGTAGATTAATCACCTATATAATCTTCAAAAGCCTTTGCTCTACAAAAGGTGGCGTAGAAAATGTTTTGACACAAGATTGTTTAGGTATGGACACAGAAGAGTAAATGGAGCTAGCGGCAGCGACTTTCTCTAATCAGTGGGTATGGAAAGTTAATAAAAATCTAAGTTCTCGACTTTGAAGGACCCAGGCGCTAGGCGCCATTTTGAATTTAAGGTGCCAAAATTAGGGATATTTTAAATAACTTCTCAATTGTTTACTAAATCATAAAAGTGTCTATGAACGGTTCAAAGAAGACAAAATTGCCTACATTTTATGCATACATGATTATTCTGTAAGTCTTATAGGTAAAAAGTTTCAAGCGACGGATATAATAATAATGAATATATTTTCTATGTTCGTTGCCTATGCTCTCGTCTCGTTCTAGCTTTTGGCGAGACCCGAGACAAAACGTCTCGTCGAGAATGTGGAGCGGGCTTTACTTACAGTGATTATCTACTCCCATGCTGGACTGGGAGCGATAGAAAAACAGAATGTCCCAGCTGCATCTCCTCCCGGGCATACTGTAAAAACCAGCTAAGGGATTCGAGGGTTTCAGTATATTGTAATTTAGGCGATGGGCTGACAACCTGTCACTACAGCAATATACAGATCTATCTTAAACAACTCTCAAAACTTGTCAGACGTGGCGGAACGATCTTTGTTTGGGTCATTGACGCTCTGCCTACCCCATTAGGGATACAGGCGTGATAATATGTATGTATGTATGTATTATCTACTCAGTGCACTTTAATTGTATTTTTTTTATGACTAACAGGAAAGGTAAGTTATTCGATATGAACGATTCGTAAAGTCATCAATAAAAAGTAAATTTAATCTTGCTTCTTTGCCGCCGACAATGGACGCTGTATCATGCGTTTAGGACATACCACCAAGTCCCAAAATGGTATGGAATAAAAAAAAAACCAGAAGACTTGGGCTGGAGATATGACACCAATAGGCTCACTCCAATAACAACGACAGAGAAAGCAACACCATATCCTAAGTCAGGTAGCATGATTATTTCTATCCTACGTTTGACTCCCGATAAGTAAAAAAAACACTCAGTTGAATAAAAAAGTCCCTTGAAAATCGGTTAAAAACAATCGAAATTCAATTTCCTGCCTACCCCCTAAGTCAGGTGGCGTGATTATTTGTATTGTCACTTTGAGTAGGTAACGCTCAGTTGAATAAAAAAAGTTCCATCAAATTGGTCAAAAAAAAACAAACAAATTCAATTTTCTGCCTACCCTCTAAGTCAGGTGATGATTTGCATTATCATTTTGAGTCTAGGTAAAGTTTAGTCGAATAAAAAAAGTTCCATCAAAATCGGTTGAAAACAATCGAATTCAACTTTCTGCGTACCCCCTGAGTCAGGTGGCGTGATTATTTGTATTTTTACTTTCAGTCTAGGTAACGCTCAGTCGAATTAAAAAAGTTCCATCAAAATCGGTTAAAAAATAAACAAAATACAACTTGCTGCCTACCCCCTAAGTCAGATGGCGTGATTACTTATATCCTTAGTTTGAACCTGGGTAACACATATTCAAATAAAAAAAGTCCTATCAAAATCGGTCCAGTGGTTTTGGCGTGATGTGGTAACATACAGACAGACAAAAATTCCATAAAAAAATTTTTTGGTCTTGGTGTCGTTATTAATGCCTATTGCAATTATTTTTTCACAAAAATATTCAATGTACAGACACGACCCCTCTAGAGATCAATTATATGTATAGATGTATAGATATATAGGTTATAGAGAACCTATATATATATATATATAGGTTCTCGGTTTTGAGCATGACAGACTACTGCGATCGAAAGCTGACAATATTTTGAAGGCTCCCTTTACTCGTTCGGGGTACTATAAGGAATCTTTCCTTATCAAATCTATAGAGATATGGAATGCACTCCCAAAAGAAATACGTCACTGCAAGTCTCTAGATTCCTTTAAAGCAAAGGTATATCAACATTATCTCTCTCAGGTAAAATGCAAATAAGTATCCTCTAAAGTCATAAGTATGTATGTATAGTATAATATAGTATGTATTTATTTATGTATCTATTTCACGTGTTTAATATTAGTATGTATGAATATGTATCTATTGTACCTATTTAGCTATGTATTATTATATTATTATTTATTTATTATTATTAAGTTTAATTAACCTTTTTTCTGTTTAGTTTATGCACTGCTCTGTTTCAATACTAATCTCCTCTACCCAAAGGTTGTCTGGTAGAGATCGCTCTAAGCGATAAGGCCGCCTTTGCGCGCATTATTGTTGGAATTGATTTTGTGTATGTTTATATTTTTTGTGTGCAATAAAGAGTTACTTACTTACTTACTTATAGATAGTACTGATTACGAGTCCTACAACTCGGTCTCGAAGATTTTTTGGCAAACTGCATATATACAAGGTCCTCCCATACTATGATCGACAGATTGGAACTCGGTACGGTGGTCCTAACACAGAGATTTATTATATGTATAGATTTTTGTAAATATTATTATTTCCGTCGCCTGTAACTTTTTACCTTTAAGACTTACAGAATAAACATGTATGCATAAAATGGAAACAATTTTGTCTTCTTTATACCCCTCATAGCCACTTTTATGATTTAGTAAACAATTGAGACGTTATTTAAAATATACCTAATTTTGGCACCTTTAATTCAAGATGGCGCCTAGCGCCTGGATCCTTCAAAGTCGAGAACTTAGATTTTTATTAACCTTCCATACCCACTGATTAGAGAAAGTCGCTGCCGCTAGCTCCATTTACTCTTCTGTGTCCATACCTAAACAATCTTGTGTCAAAACATTTTCTACGCCACCTTTTGTAGAGCAAAGGCTTTTGAAGATTATATAGGTGATTAATCTACCGTATTATTGTCGCCTAGAGCGTTTGCGCACTGCTCCAAATACGTTTTATATGGAATTTTCACGGACAGGATTCGGATACGAATCGGATTTGGAGCAGTGCGCGAACGGCCTTGTGCGACATTTAGGTAATGTGACATTCTGCTAACGAGATATTCTGCTGAAGCAGTCATTTTGCTAAAGCCACTGAAGCGGATATTCTGCTGATGTGACATTCTGCCACTGCAACATTACAGCTAAACTGCTAGCTATGCTTGACATTTTGCGAACGTGTGAGTCCGCTATACGTCTAGCCCATGACCCACCATACGAAAGGCATCAGAGGACAATGCACATTCAGATTAGACATTTCTTTGTGCGCGAATGTGTGTGACTGCTGGAAACCTCAAGGTCCTAAAAGTACAAGCAGTGAAGCAACTGGCTGACTTTCTGACCAAGCCGCTGTTCAAGCCAAGAATAAGGGAGCTCGGTTATCTCATAGGTTTAGCATAGACCTATAAAAACGAGACGGGATGTGAAGCTATGACCTCCTTCGTGACATGTATGTAATGTCCTGTCCACAATGTAATTTTACACAAAGAAATGTCTAATCTGAATGTGCTTTATCCTTTGATGCCTTTCGTATGGTGGGTCATGGGCTAGACGTATAGCGGACTCACTATCCAGATGTAATTCTGTATCCACAGTACTAGTTTAAAATAAAATAATTTGTGTACCTATTTGTGTGTAAATTGTTTCACTATTTCTGTGAATCTCAACAATTAAAAATTAAATTTAACAAATAGACATTCATTCGTTTATATTGGTGGTGTTTTACATTTTTTCTAATTTTCTTAAAATCCAGTGAGGAATCTTGACATTTAGACGAGCTTCATGATCAGCACCGGCATGTCTGCTGAGGGCCCGCCGCTCCGAACTGCTCCACCATCACTCGGCGCACAGCAACCTGTGCAACATTTAGGCATCATACATTTTATCGCTTCACGCGGTTTTGCGCCATAGCCCATGGCTTGATTCTGGCGTCCACTTGCTGCGCCATAGCTTGGTTGATACTGACGGTTTGCGGCTACTACATCTACCAGTCGCTGCGGACCAGATTTCTCCATAACACATGGCCCTGATCCGTGGATCCAAGGGTTACGACCCGGCTGAATACCAGCAGGAGCTTCAAAACAGTCTGCCTTGCAGGGCATATCCCACACACATGGGGGTGGTGGCTGCCAATGCACGCACCCTGGTCTCGTGCATGGTTCGCTTTTTCTCAGAGGCGGTGCCCTGTTGTGGGGGGCATGGGCATATCCAGCATTTCCCGCTAAATCTTGTTTCCCAAAATATTCAAGAACATTTTTAGTCATTTGTTCATCAAACACTACCATAGTTTTTGCGTCCGAAGGTCTACCAGCAGCAGCAGCAGCGCGTGGGCATCCACAACCATCACTTTGTTTTTGCTGTGGTGGCCTTGAACAGGCACTTCTCTGGGTTTCCGGTGGATGTTGAGGGTTATGAACACAGGCTCCGCCACTGAACTTTCCAACCATCATGTAATTCTTAGGAACAGGCGGCCGATACCCAGATGAGCCATGAGCAGGAGTATTGTGGCTAGAAGCGCAACATCTATCTGGTCCATGCGATGGTACATTGTGGCTTTTGTAACATCCAGATTTTTGTGGTGGTGGTGGACTAGGGTGGCAGCATGGTAGAGTAAATTGATTACTAAGGTGATAATTCGTAGATGGGCTAGGGCGATCACAAACAGTATTATGAGCTGGGGCAGCATTGCTAGAGCGACAACAACCAAGCTTTGGCGGAGGAGGTAGATAACCAGGACCACACTTACAACACATTCCAGACTTGTCGGCGGACGCATCAGGAGCGATTCCCTTGAGCTCGCAGACGATAAATTTCTTGCCACCTCCGGATCCGGAAGAGGGCCCGGCGCCGTGATGGCCTTGACCACCACCATACTGCTGCGCATAGTGCCGCTCTAGAGCCGCGGGGTCGGCCAGGCCGCGCGCTCTCGCCAGCTGACTCGGCGCGCACACGGGGTCAGGGAGCGTGAGGCAAGCCGGCTCGCCGCCGCACCCCGTCCGGCGGCAGTCGTGTTGCAGACCATTGCGCTTGATGCAATGGCAACTGTAGTACATAATGCCGCCTCTTAGCTCGCGGCTTTTTATCCTTCTCAGCTGGATTTCATGTTCTCCCTTTTTTTGCGCGCCACCCTCCTCGGCTCTTTGACCCCCGTTGGAGGGTCTGGCATTCTGTGTAAGAAAAAATATTCAATTAGTTTCGTATTATTAGATTTTGCACTGTCCGCCGTGTAATATGAAATGATTACCGAGAGCCTAAGCGGCTAGCGTGTGACGACGCTACCACTGCGAGAGCAGGTCGAAGTCACTGAAGCGCGTGACGAAGGTCTTGCCGGGCGGCGGCCGGCGCACGCACGGCGGACAGCGCGGCGGGCACGGCCTACAGCAGCCCGGGCCCGAGCGGCACAGGTACCGCACTGAGCCCTGCTGGAAGTACTGGTGGTCTTGCAACCCGTTTCGCTTGAACGCTGACCGAGGGAGACAGCAGAGCTACGACACATACGAAATATTTTAAATTGTCCCAATTTGGAGAGATGAAATTTCAATTTACATATCAAGTATATTAATACTAACCGGGGGACCGCAGTCTTCATATTTATAACAAACCATAGGACCACATGGTGAGCACCTGAAAAGGAAAAAAGAGTTAATTTTCCAGAAATCTACCACTTACTAACATTAGATGGGCGCTTTTTTTTCCATACAATATTTTTTTAGCCGTTTCGAGCATGAACTACCAAAAATACATCACTCTGAAAAGGTGCTCGTAGTTACAAAGAAATTTGGTGAAATACTTACATTTTGAGCTTATTTATAGCGATCCAGACACCGAAGAATTAACTAGAGGAGGGAAGCGGATTTATATTTTCTATTTAAAAACTTTAATCAAAATCTACATAAATTGTTATAAAAATAATATTTTCTGATAAAACTAATAATTTAGAATTTCGGGATATTTTTTCTACAAAATTACAATTTTTTTAAAACTTTACATCTGAATTAAACGACTCCAAAATATCGTCTGTCAAAAACATTCTTCTTTTGATGTTTTTCGATTTTTTTGGTTCCCGATTCGAACATAAATTTTCCAGCCAGTGCATTGTAAAGATGGTAATCATTCTTTAAAACGTTTCCGACTACCGATTGCAGGTCACGACTTTTTGTTTAACTATGTTTTTCGCATTTTGCAGATGAGTGTGAGTGGTTCCGCGTGGGGGTTGAGGGCGTGCTTGTTGCAGGCCTGGCGGGATGGCTCGCAGACGGGCGCCGGTAGCACGCTACAGAGTGGCGAGGTCTGGCACCCGCTGCGCCGGCAGTCGTACTGTAGCCCGTTGCGCCGCAAGCAGTAGCAATCCGTGTACAGGATACCGCCGCGGAGCTCGCGACTTCTCACTGCATGGATGGGCGTCACGGCGCAGCAGTTCACCATGGTGAAGTCCTGAAAAAACATACGCGAATGTAGAAGAAAATCGAACACTAAACAAGTACTAATGACAATATCATCATCATCACTTAATTTTTAACAGAGAGGAACAAAAGAGTCTTTGTAGACTGGAGAAATCTGATGATGCTTGTAACAGCATCGAAATATCAGGAACTCATAAAATAATTTAAATCGCGGTAAGAATCCTGTAAAATAATTAATGAAAATAAATAAATTGAAATTGAAATTAAAATTGAAAATGTCTTATAGTTATCATCAATTCATCATCATCATATTCAGCCCACATCCACTGCTGGGTGCTGCCGTGCCGCGGACAATGAACGCGTTACACCATTGTCAAGTCACCTAAACACTGTGATGGATTACAAATATCAAATTTTAATGCCAATATGCTATACGATAAATAAAAAAACACAATTTATTACACTTAAACTTACTTTCCACTTGTAAATTTGTAAAAATTATGTCTGGCTTCTAGTACCTACAAAAAAATTTGATTCCAATGTTTACTGTAGAATGTTTCTGACCTAAATGTGAAAAACTGTAGGCAACAGTCTAGATGGCTATGGGTTTACAGTTCCTTTTATAAATTTAAATTTATTTTTAATACTAAATCTATTCATACACTTGAAGCATCCACTTTTACAAAGGAAATTTTATTATGATGGTGGTGAAGGTGAATGTACGAATAGACGTTTGTCCGTCCTTCACGCTAAAGAAATACATAAAACTTGGTATACAGAGAGATTAGTTGCAAACATCACGACAAAATAGCCTATACTTGTCTTTTTATAGCATGAGAGAACATAAAAGGACGACAATAATTTAAGTCAAAATTTGGTTAAGTCGTGTTCTCAACGAATCGATAGCATTGACAATGAACTGGACTAATATTAAACTTATCTGAAGGATTTTACCGTATATGAAGCGAAGCTCTACCTATACAAATATTGCTCTCATGAACCTTCTGAAATGTTATTAAGCTTTTTTTTACCAAAGGAAAACGTTATGCCCATACAAAGATCAACACATAATATTACAACACGTCTTATAAGGTATTGTTATTAATAAACAGGGACAAGACGCTAAACTAAATTTTAAGAATACTGATTAAAGAGAAGTATAACTATATTAATTCTGTGGTATAGTATAATACTTAAGAATGCGGTTTCAGTGTTATTGCTTTACAGCTATATATAACTGACAGTTTTTATCCAGCTTAGACAGGTTAAATTATTGGATACATCTGAATGACCGTCAAATTAGACCAGCTTGACGGAGACTGGCTTAACCTCGAGGGGATTGACTCCCTCGAGGGGATTGACTCCCCTTACACCCCGTGTGGTGCCGGGTTAGAATAGCATCACCCCATAACTTCCTGCGGGTGTCTAAGGGATAAATAAATCCAGGGCATGGGCAGCAGCGTTCCCTGTGAATGGAAAACTTCTGCTGCGCTCACCAACCCGCCTGCCAAGCGTGGTGAGTATGGCATATACCCCCAATTTTAGGGAGGCCCATGTCCAGCAGTGGACTGTTGTGGCTGACGATGATGATAATACTTACACCCATTGAGATGTGTCTTGATTTCAGCCTGATTTAGATGTTTTTGATAAGTATTTTTTTAACTTCAGCAGCTAAATAAAGCACAGTGTTTTAATATAGCCTTCGGAGGTAAACCTTCAACGAAATCAATTTTTGTTAAACCTCCGCCTTCTACACTGCGCCCTTCAGCATCACCACACGTGTATCCTTGTGTGCTATGATACACAGAATTCAACCCTTTTTCATCATACGCAACCAGAAACATTGACTGAGGTGAATCCAGCGTTTGAGCAGTAAAGAAATGAAGACCTTTTTGGGCTTCACAAATACATGCTTTTTCCATTCCTGCACATTTATTTTTCTTATCTGGAACTTGACGGACCATTTTGCTGAAATATCTATTGGTTTTCCCTGAAGTTGTACCTACTAGAGTTTTTGAATTTTCTTGTGGTAAAATTTCTTTAAGTATAGTTTCTTTTGATATGGTTCGTTGCGATGTTGCTTCTTTTGGAAATAGTCCGGATAAAGGTATTATACAACATTTATCTTCTAACTCCACTTTTATAAAACTGCTTTTTAACACATGTTCGCAGTTTTGGCAAAAAATCTTATCATTATCACCGCGAATGAATTTATGTGATTTATTCATTGTGTAACTAAAAATTTGGTTTATTTATTACTTGGTAATGGAATAATAATTACAGCTAGGGTCTAATTGACTGATCGTGATCATAAGCATGGCTATCTAGATTCTTTTTATTTTCTTTTTAATACCTTATTATCTATACATATAATAAATCTCTAGAGGGGTCGTGTCTGTACATTAAATATTTTTGTGAAAAATTAATGGCAATAGGCATTATGAACGACACCAAAACCAAAACTTTTTTTTTGGAATTTTTGTCTGTCTGTCTGTCTGTCTGTTACCACATGACGCCGAAACCACTGAACCGATTTTAATGGGACTTTTTTTATTTGACTATGTGTTACCTAGGTTCAAACTGAGGATAGAAATAATCACGCCATCTGACTTAGGGGGTAGACAGCGAGTTGTATTTTGTTTGTTTTTTAACCGATTTTGATGGAACCTTTTTTATTCGACTGAGCGTTACCTAGGCTCAAAGTGACAATACAAATAATCAGGCCACCTGACTTAGGGGGTAGGCAAAAAATTGAATTACGATTGCTTTTTAACCGATTTTTAAAGGACTTTTTTATTCAACTGAGTGTTTTTTTACTTTTCGGGAGTCAAACGTAGGATAGAAATAATCACGCTTCCTGACTTAGGGTATGGACAGAAATGACGTTCGGCAATCTCAGCTAAATCTGTGACAGTCATATATTTTTTCTATGGCGTCACACCAAATAGCCTCAATTTGTATGAAAACGGCCGGTTCTCATTTATTTCTCATTGTTACCCAGACTAATTGAATAGATTCTAAGGGCCGCAATCATAGTCGCCACTCAGAACCGCACTTGGGAGTCGATCAAGCAAGTTTAAATTAAACTTTTACTCAGAACTTGAGTAGCTTGTTAATTTATAAACGCAACCGCACTCAAATCAGGTACGTATCAACTAATTCGAGTTCATAATCGTGAGTCAGTCTTTTTCTTCTTCTTTTAACTTATTTGGCTATTGCATCTGGCAAATCTGCCAGTGTCAAGGCTGCTTTCACCAGATTTTCCTTAGTTTGGCTAGGACAATGTAGGCTGAATCACTTGATTGACTGGGGAAGTTATACAGGGTGTTAAATACAACTATAAGGGACGTATGGGAAAGTTATACAGGGTGTTAAAATCAGCTTTACGGGGTGTAAGGGAAAGTTATACAGGGTGTTAAAATCAACTTTACAGGGTGTATATATAAGTTATATAGGGTGTCAAAATCAACTTCATTCTGTATATAGGGAAGTTATACAGGGTGTTAAAATCAACTCTACAGGGTGTATGGGAAGTTATACAGGGTGTTAAAATCAACTTAACAGGGTGTATAGAGAAGTTATACATGGTGTTAAAATTGATTTTGACACCCTGTATAATTTCTCTATACACCCTGTAAAGTTGATTTTAACACCCTGTATAACTTCCCCATACACAGAGTAAAGTTGATTTTGACACCCTGTATAACTTCCCCATACACCCCGTATAATTATTTTTAACACTCTGTATAACTTCCCTATACACCCCGTATAATTGATTTTAACATCCTGTATAAATGGCGCAAAACACATGGCTGATACGCACTTAATACGTGACTAGCGACACATCCCGAGTGCGCGCCCGCGTTCTAAATTTGAATTATAATGTTTATAAATTAGGAGCGACTCGGCTGAAGTCTGAGTCGTGATAGCGTACCTAATTAGGAACTAAAAATTAGACTGAGTAAGACAGGCGACTTAAAACTCTACATAAAACTAGTATCAAATTTGAGTGACTTTTATAAATACAAGCATAACATTGAGTAAGTACCCCAGTTTGTATGAAAAACACGCAGTGTCGAACATACTGAAAACGCTTCTCCGCGCGTAGGAGCGGGATCTGCTAGCCCGCGTGCGTTTTTCATACTAATACTTACAAGGATCAGACAATGAAAAACACGCTTCCGCGCGCAGGCTAGCAGATCCCGCTCCTACGCGCAGAGAAGCGTTTTCAGTATGTTCGATACTGCGTGTTTTTCATACAAACCGGACGTACGAAGTCGCAGGCACAGCTAGTTAAGAATATTTATTTTAATTTTCTTTAAACGGCACCGTTTTTTTTAATCGATTACAAAATAATATCATCTTTTCGAAGTTAACCCGTAGCTGTAGGTAGGCTATTTTATAAAAAAAAATTATAACAAACCCAAACGTCGCGTCGTCGTCGTGTTTGAAAAGTCGTGCCCGATTTTGTTATAAAACATTTGTAATAAGTAGTTTCATATTTTTAGGCAATGTATACCTCAGTTCACTAAACACTGGCCACTAAGAATAAGAAAATTCTGTTCAAAAATCACAATGTTCTAAGCGAGTCAATATGTAGAAGTACTTGGCAGATTAAAGTCAGTAAATAAAAATCTCTTGCGTGAAATTTATATCAAAAATTTGCAAAAAAATCATAATTTTGGAAATTATTTCCACTGGTTAATTAGCTAATAGCTATTTAGATTAATTGTACTCATCCAAACAAATAAACCAAGATGTAAGTATTGCTGTGCAAGCCATGCTGATTTGGCTATTATCTTAGATTTTTTGTGATATTTTTTCGTTTTTGGCAGGTGTTGCGGCGGTTGTGGTTGCTGTGGTGGATGCTGCGGATGTGGCTGTCCATGCATAACGATATACACATGCTGCACCAAGATTTGCTGATCATAGCCTTCACGTGTTCAAGCGCCGCGGCGACATCGACGAGCCATGGGGTCTGTGGTTGTGCGCGCGCGCTTTGTGCGTGTTTTACATAGTGTTGTGGAAATAAATCTAAAATAAGCGTACATGGTTTTTATTGAGTGTGATAAACCTCGAGACAGTCTCACACATCTCACGTCACGGTACTCCTCACCTCACCTTACGTCATGGTACTCCTCACCTCACCTTCTCACGTCATGGTACACCTCACCTTCTCACGTCACGGTACTCCTCACCTCTCCTTCTCACGTCACGGTACTCCTCACCTCACCTTCTCACGTCACGGTACTCCTCACCTCACCTTCTCACGTCACGGTACTCCTCACCTCACCTTCTCACGTCACGGTACTCCTCACCTCACCTTCTCACGTCACGGTACTCCTCACCTCACCTTCTCACGTCACGGTACTCCTTGCCTCACTCTCGCGTCACGGTACTCCTCGCGTCACGGCACTCCTCACCTCAAGTCACGGCACAACTTACACCATCGTCACGGCACTCCTCACTTCATCCTCTAACGTCACGGCATTCCTCATCTCGCCCTGTCACGGCACTTCTCACTCTCTTCTCACGGCACTCCTCACTCCAGCGTCATGGCACTTCTCACTTTTGTCACAATACGGCACTTCTCACTGCTCTTACGTCACGGCACTAGTAACTCCACTCCTCACTCCTGTCACGGCACTCCTCACTCCTCTCACGTCACGACACTCCTCACTCCTCTCAAGACACGGCACTCTTCACTCCGCTTACGTCACGGCACTCCACACACCTCACGTGCGTCACGTCATCTCCACTCTTCACTCCCCTTTAGGACCATTAGGTATTAAATAATTAAATTTGTGTCCTTTGCACCTTAAATTCTCCTATGAAGTTGGAGTCGACCAGGAGGCCTTCGACTTCAGTATTATTTTAAGATTCATGAGAATTCAACATTTTGCGAATTCAACATTATGGTCGAAGGGTATTTTCCTCTGTCACCGGCACTCTAAACAACTTAACTGTCCCTACAGTGAGCGCAGAGTGGCAGTGAGTAGAGGGCAGCCCTTCGGAGCATAATGTACAAATCGCAAAATGTGCAACTAAGCCAGAGTTCACAGGTGAGAAAATATTTAGCTCTACATATATAAAATGTAATTGATAGTGAGGGCAGTCACAGAGGGCAGAATCACAAAAATTGCAAAATCACAAGACCAGGCACACGGTCACAGCACAGGATAGTGACTATGCACCGAAAGGACCGCTTAGAGTGGTAGTAAGCCTTCCGGAACATAATGTTGAATTATCCCCTTCGGAACGATCGGTATCATAATGTATTCTCAAAATGTCGAATTCTCAAATAATTGTTAAATCTCAGTTGAACCGGAACGGACTTTCGCTGCTCTAAACGATTGAATTCTCATAGTCATAATTTTCAGTCAGTCACAGAAATTGAGAAAATCACAGAGGGCAGAGAATATGCCCTGCAGCCCTGATCACACGTACCGAGTATTTTGGCGAGACAGCTATTTGGCGCCTGTTCTATTTACTAGACCGAGTGCCCACCCTCCCGCTTCCCCGCACTGTCTCGCTCGCTCACTCGGCATGTCTCCAAAAAAATTTCAATTCAACATTTCCCTCAAGCAGCGATTACATTACCCGGCCGATCGGGCCCGATTTGATATACATTGCTGCTTAGCTTCAATAGTTTTTCAAGTAAGACTCGTCCACAAGCAATGTAATGTCAAAACGGGCCCGATCGGCAGGGTAATGTAATCGCTGCTTAAATTCTTGTGCTAGGAGTGGTATGAGCAACTTTGTACACTTTTTAATTTACCTTCTTCGATCCATCTCGCAACTCTTCTCGGCCGAGTACTGACTGACTGTCTCGCCCGTCCACTCGGTACGTGTACCTAATCAAGGCATAAAATAGAGTAACCAAACCAGTAAGGGCAGAGGGCAGAGTCGCAGTGAGGGCAGAGTCGCAGTGAGGGCAGAGTCGCAGTGAGGGCAGAGTCGCAGTGAGGGCAGAGTCGCAGTGAGGGCAGAGTCGCAGTGAGGGCAGAGTCGCAGTGAGGGCAGAGTCGCAGTGAGGGCAGAGTCGCAGTGAGGGCAGAGTCGCAGTGAGAAGGTGAGGTGAGGAGTACCGTGACGTGAGAAGGAGAGGTGAGGAGTACCGTGACGTGAGAAGGTGAGGTGTACCATGACGTGAGAAGGTGAGGTGAGGAGTACCATGACGTAAGGTGAGGTGAGGAGTACCGTGACGTGAGATGTGTGAGACTGTCTCGAGGTTTATCACACTCAATAAAAACCATGTACGCTTATTTTAGATTTATTTCCACAACACTATGTAAAACACGCACAAAGCGCGCGCGCACAACCACAGACCCCATGGCTCGTCGATGTCGCCGCGGCGCTTGAACACGTGAAGGCTATGATCAGCAAATCTTGGTGCAGCATGTGTATATCGTTATGCATGGACAGCCACATCCGCAGCATCCACCACAGCAACCACAACCGCCGCAACACCTGCCAAAAACGAAAAAATATCACAAAAAATCTAAGATAATAGCCAAATCAGCATGGCTTGCACAGCAATACTTACATCTTGGTTTATTTGTTTGGATGAGTACAATTAATCTAAATAGCTATTAGCTAATTAACCAGTGGAAATAATTTCCAAAATTATGATTTTTTTGCAAATTTTTGATATAAATTTCACGCAAGAGATTTTTATTTACTGACTTTAATCTGCCAAGTACTTCTACATATTGACTCGCTTAGAACATTGTGATTTTTGAACAGAATTTTCTTATTCTTAGTGGCCAGTGTTTAGTGAACTGAGGTATACATTGCCTAAAAATATGAAACTACTTATTACAAATGTTTTATAACAAAATCGGGCACGACTTTTCAAACACGACGACGACGCGACGTTTGGGTTTGTTATAATTTTTTTTTATAAAATAGCCTACCTACAGCTACGGGTTAACTTCGAAAAGATGATATTATTTTGTAATCGATTAAAAAAAACGGTGCCGTTTAAAGAAAATTAAAATAAATATTCTTAACTAGCTGTGCCTGCGACTTCGTACGTCCGGTTTGTATGAAAAACACGCAGTATCGAACATACTGAAAACGCTTCTCTGCGCGTAGGAGCGGGATCTGCTAGCCTGCGCGCGGAAGCGTGTTTTTCATTGTCTGATCCTTGTAAGTATTAGTATGAAAAACGCACGCGGGCTAGCAGATCCCGCTCCTACGCGCGGAGAAGCGTTTTCAGTATGTTCGACACTGCGTGTTTTTCATACAAACTGGGGTACTTACTCAATGTTATGCTTGTATTTATAAAAGTCACTCAAATTTGATACTAGTTTTATGTAGAGTTTTAAGTCGCCTGTCTTACTCAGTCTAATTTTTAGTTCCTAATTAGGTACGCTATCACGACTCAGACTTCAGCCGAGTCGCTCCTAATTTATAAACATTATAATTCAAATTTAGAACGCGGGCGCGCACTCGGGATGTGTCGCTAGTCACGTATTAAGTGCGTATCAGCCATGTGTTTTGCGCCATTTATACAGGATGTTAAAATCAATTATACGGGGTGTATAGGGAAGTTATACAGAGTGTTAAAATCAACTTCTACAGGGGTGTATGGGGAAGTTATACAGGGTGTTAAAATCAACTTTACAGGGTGTATAGAGGAAGTTATACAGGGTGTTAAAATTGAATTTGACAGGGCCCTGTATA
>JARACY010006242.1:0-18027 GCA_029255725.1 Scrobipalpa atriplicella
TTTTGATATTTATAAAGTAACTGGGTAAATCCTTAATCTACCATTGTGTCAGAGTGTTAAACAGGCTCATTTTTGAGGGGGCTTGCACTACGTGTAGTGGGTTTATTCAAGTCGATGATGATGATGGGCATTCATTGCGTTCCAGACCGCATTGCGTGCGCAACCTGTACGAAAAGGCGACAGTGGACCGACTATCTGCTTCCATCCTCGACCAGCTTCGGAGAGACTCCCAACATTCCCCTTACTTGCTATGCACTCCTGTCCTCGGCTCGAAGCGAAGAAGGATCTACCAGAAAGTGGATGTGGAGATCGAGACTCGCATTGTAAGTAGAACCATAGTAGAAACCATGGTAGAACGATCTAGCGCGTACTTCAATAGCCATGAGACCATGAGGGGTCTAAACTTGACGAACTGCGTAAGGCCTTCCAGATCTCCGGCACTGCTAAAGCAAAGCATCCTTAACCTCGAAAATCGAGAGTTTTTCTAGTTACTGTCGTCAGCATGTGATTGTGAGTATGTCTTCCTTTTCTACGTGGTACAAATTCATATAATTTGAGAAATCTGCAGCTAACTATTGCGCCCGTAAAACACGTCGAATGCAATCTATCCTCGCGTTTAATTGAGGCGGTAAATTGCCGGCAACTTGCTACTTGCTTGGCGGGAAACCCTATTTCAAAAACACTGCTATAAAACACAGCTGCGTCTGCTGCAGTCGCAAATAAGACAATGTCTTGAAAATTTTGTTGCTCTTCTAAAAGCCACTACGTATACGTATTATATTTCTTCTGTAAAATTATCTTCTAAACAGTTTGTTCACGCTCTGCGGACGTCCACAGCGGCGTGATTTTATGTAAATACCTACTACCTTAGTCAAAACATTACAAATGAGGTTCTATTTGGAAACTGGATTTTTGGCGTCTTGCCTAAAATCTCTCTGGCATAACAATCCTAAATTCTTGCCATTTCAGCCTTCCGTAGTCGAGCACCTGAGGAAATGGACGTCGAAAGAAGCGATAGGTGACGTCACCGCTTTACCTGACGCGTCCATGAGGATAGCCAGTAGCGTGACCTTGACTCCTGACGAGCTGTCGGAGTGTGGGTCTGGAGATGAGGAGCCTATTGACCACAGGTTGCCGAGTCCTGAGGAGCAGCTGCGTGTCATCGCTTCCAAGTAAGGGACCTGGTTTTAAGTTTGGTATTAAATCTGACGAATTTTCTTATACAAAATTAAGCATGAACTGTAATCTTTGATATCGTATTGAAACCATAATAAACTAAAAGTATCTCAACCCTGAATCCAGCTCCATTTTTTTTGCAGCAACGTTTTGACACAAACGCTGTATAATTCCAGATTCCCTCCGGAAATGATAGCAATCGACACGTCAGGCAAGTTCTTCGACCGCATGTGCAGCTCGCGCAAGTCCCTGCTGGCTGAAGGCGGCGAGACAGACACCGTCAAACGACGCACGCGCTCCAGAAAGCCTCGCGGTAAAAGACGCAACACCATATCGGGCACTGATCAGAAAGAGCTTAGAGAGGCTATAGCTGGGTAAGCTTCTAGTTCGCACTACACTCACTCTCACACCAGGTTACATTATCACACCTTAATTTCATTTGCAGCTAGATAATGTAATCTCCCATAACTTAACCGTACAGCACTGTAAGTGTGGAGCTTCGACGTTCCGATTAAATCTCCAGCACTTTTAACAACTCGTTCAATAATATCTTGTGCTTCTGTGAATACGTTACCTTTAACATTGACTGTCGTTGTTTCCCGTTTTAATCAGAAACGAGGACAATCAATCCTTTGTGCACTTGAACACTAATAGTGCCATTTGTTCATTAGCTTCATGATTAATATTATCTTTGGAGGATGCCGCTGTAACGAGACTAAGCGGCTTTCTCCGGAGACATTACTCAATTATAGACTGCCTTTAGCGTGTGACTAATGCTTTGCTTGGTTTGTTTTACCGTAGCGATTCATCAAACGCGGTGGCCCCAGAAGATGCGGAAGATAGCACAGTCATCAGATCTCGATCTAGCGATTTACTCAAGAAAAGCCCTAGCGACACGGTCAAGAAAGGACACTTCAACTCGCTCAAGCAATGGGGGAAGAACAGGCTAAAGATGATCGGCAGATCACCGAGCGCCAGTAGAGATAGCTTTAAAGACACTTTGAAATCGGAGAAAAATAAGGATGCGAAATCGCCTACGAGGTCGGAAGAAGGACAAGCACAAGATACCGTGACGATGCGCAAGAAGCGGTCAGGTGACGAGGATCGGAGAACGCATCAAAGATGTGCATCGTACTCGTCGTCAGAGAAGAGCATAGGGGTGCCGTCGAGCGTCCCCGCCGCCACCGCCACCATCAACGCCGGCGTCAAACTAAGAGGAACTTCAGCCCAGAAGAGACTGAGACGGTCCGGTATCGGCAAGGAAGAGCCTCCGCACTCCTCCAGTGGAAACTGGTCCGCGAGTTCCGAATCCGGAAGAACGAGTATTGGTTCAGAGATCACCACGACCACAGTACCGCCAAAGAGCACGACGTCGGCTGCCACATCTAATAATTCCCTCAACTTCCACCACGGTCCCCCCAGCTCCATCATAAGCCGGCGACGGTTCCTTAACACATCAGGCTCTGGAAGCGTCACCAGCGAAGGAACCCTCACGCCGGACATCATCCACGCCCTCCGCATCGTGTATATTTACATAGGCCCCGGTTCTAGTGATGACTTCTACTACTCTGGGCAGGTCGGGGTTGGTTTTGGGCACGGTTACTGTTGTAGTTTGGTTGGTCGTTTCAGTGACGGGCGAGGCGGTGATGATGGTGCTGGGTTTAGGTTGGAAGGGCACGTATTCCGTGGTGATGGGGCCGTCGGGTTCTACAGGCGCTTTGATGATCATTTTCCCTAACTGTGGCGACGTAGGTTTGCTGGAAGGTGGCGGGGGTTCGTACGGGAAGTCTGTCTCGTCGGTGACTTTGACGACGTCTGCCGTCTCCCGCTGTATAACCGCGGTGGAAGGGCTGATCTCTTGCACGAAAGGTCCCGGTTCGAAAGTCGTGTGCGCGCCTTTCCTTCGCTTCAGTGTATCCGAAGAATAAATCACATGTCCTTGAGAATCTAGAGTGACCTTCGCTCCTTTCTTTTGGATCTCGTCTAAGGCTGGTGAAGGTTTCATTTCTAGGCCGTGTTCCAAAATAGTCTTTGCTTTCGCTTAAGCAGTTGGGTAGTTCGTTTAGGGATACATATTCGGTATCTGGTAGTTTTCCTGATAGCACCGTTTGCAGGTTCTTTCTGACGATGTCGTTGTTTCCGTATAAACTTCTATTCAGGCTTAATTTCTGGTTGTTGTTCTTGACGTCAGCGATTGTGACGTAATCTCCAGCATCATAGAAGCTTTCTACTGGTGATGCCTCTTTAGCTACAGGTGACTTCTTGCTCGACAATTTATTAGGGAGAACTCCTTTCAGTTTGCACATCAAATTGTTAAGTGGTAGTAGAGAAGATTTGAAGTTGATTTGGTTTTGTGGTTTACTATTTTTCACTTCTGGACTTTTGTCTTCTTTAATTTGTGTTTCTTCAGGCGGTAATTCTAATTTCGGTCGACTAGCTGACTTCTTAACAGTACTAACAACGGTCTTTTCATTTTCTGACTTTCGGCCATTTTCTGAATCTTTGTTACTCGTTTCACTTTCGTCATCAGAGTTTGTGGGTGTAATGACGCACATTGACGGTATTCTAGAGCTGTTGATTGTAGTTTTGTATCTTATTCTTTCTATTCTGTCAGTGCCTTCCAAATCGGAAGATTCCGAGTAGTCTTGTTCAGATAGGCTGTTTTTCCCGTGAGCGCTCGACACAGAATCTTCAATAGGCGAACTAGAAGTGTTATGCCCTGAATCGGGAGAACTCGTCCCAGTACTTTTCTTGGCACTTTCTACATCTATCTCATTGTGCACTTCCGCTACAGCCGTTATTTCTGTGTGATTTCCTACATTCCTAGTAATTGTAATGGTTGAAGTCGGCATTTCACTAATTTCAGGTGAAGAATGATTACAGAGTTCCTTATCTTTGAAGGAACGGATCGGGTACCTCAAGCTTAAGGTACTGAAAGGCGACTTAGAGAACGAGGAGTTATTACTTCTATCTAAACTGGCATTCGCGCTGTGAACGTTGTTGCTTCTACTTCTATTCATTTTAGTTAGGGAGCTCTTTCTCTCTGGAACCGATGGTCCTATAACGAGGGATCTATCGCTGCCGGCTGCCATGAGCGTCGTGCAGACAGTACCAGCTGAGCTGGTAGTTGTACTTGTTGAACCCTTTCCGAACAATTCGTACTCATTTTCAGCGGTAAGATTCTGACTATTCGAAGAGTTCGAAAGCGCATTGCTGGTATGCATCGGCGTGCTAGGGGACAACTCCTCTTCTTTCAAGGTTTTCAGACCTGAATCCATGTGGAAAGAGGTGTAGTATCCCTCAGTGTCGCATGAGAACTCCGAACTTGTCTCTAAGTCTTCGTGGAGGTCGTGGATGATGTCCGGCGTGAGGGTTCCTTCGCTGGTGACGCTTCCAGAGCCTGATGTGTTAAGGAACCGTCGCCGGCTTATGATGGAGCTGGGGGGACCGTGGTGGAAGTTGAGGGAATTATTAGATGTGGCAGCCGACGTCGTGCTCTTTGGCGGTACTGTGGTCGTGGTGATCTCTGAACCAATACTCGTTCTTCCGGATTCGGAACTCGCGGACCAGTTTCCACTGGAGGAGTGCGGAGGCTCTTCCTTGCCGATACCGGACCGTCTCAGTCTCTTCTGGGCTGAAGTTCCTCTTAGTTTGACGCCGGCGTTGATGGTGGCGGTGGCGGCGGGGACGCTCGACGGCACCCCTATGCTCTTCTCTGACGACGAGTACGATGCACATCTTTGATGCGTTCTCCGATCCTCGTCACCTGACCGCTTCTTGCGCATCGTCACGGTATCTTGTGCTTGTCCTTCTTCCGACCTCGTAGGCGATTTCGCATCCTTATTTTTCTCCGATTTCAAAGTGTCTTTAAAGCTATCTCTACTGGCGCTCGGTGATCTGCCGATCATCTTTAGCCTGTTCTTCCCCCATTGCTTGAGCGAGTTGAAGTGTCCTTTCTTGACCGTGTCGCTAGGGCTTTTCTTGAGTAAATCGCTAGATCGAGATCTGATGACTGTGCTATCTTCCGCATCTTCTGGGGCCACCGCGTTTGATGAATCGCTACGGTAAAACAAACCAAGCAAAGCATTAGTCACACGCTAAAGGCAGTCTATAATTGAGTAATGTCTCCGGAGAAAGCCGCTTAGTCTCGTTACAGCGGCATCCTCCAAAGATAATATTAATCATGAAGCTAATGAACAAATGGCACTATTAGTGTTCAAGTGCACAAAGGATTGATTGTCCTCGTTTCTGATTAAAACGGGAAACAACGACAGTCAATGTTAAAGGTAACGTATTCACAGAAGCACAAGATATTATTGAACGAGTTGTTAAAAGTGCTGGAGATTTAATCGGAACGTCGAAGCTCCACACTTACAGTGCTGTACGGTTAAGTTATGGGAGATTACATTATCTAGCTGCAAATGAAATTAAGGTGTGATAATGTAACCTGGTGTGAGAGTGAGTGTAGTGCGAACTAGAAGCTTACCCAGCTATAGCCTCTCTAAGCTCTTTCTGATCAGTGCCCGATATGGTGTTGCGTCTTTTACCGCGAGGCTTTCTGGAGCGCGTGCGTCGTTTGACGGTGTCTGTCTCGCCGCCTTCAGCCAGCAGGGACTTGCGCGAGCTGCACATGCGGTCGAAGAACTTGCCTGACGTGTCGATTGCTATCATTTCCGGAGGGAATCTGGAATTATACAGCGTTTGTGTCAAAACGTTGCTGCAAAAAAAATGGAGCTGGATTCAGGGTTGAGATACTTTTAGTTTATTATGGTTTCAATACGATATCAAAGATTACAGTTCATGCTTAATTTTGTATAAGAAAATTCGTCAGATTTAATACCAAACTTAAAACCAGGTCCCTTACTTGGAAGCGATGACACGCAGCTGCTCCTCAGGACTCGGCAACCTGTGGTCAATAGGCTCCTCATCTCCAGACCCACACTCCGACAGCTCGTCAGGAGTCAAGGTCACGCTACTGGCTATCCTCATGGACGCGTCAGGTAAAGCGGTGACGTCACCTATCGCTTCTTTCGACGTCCATTTCCTCAGGTGCTCGACTACGGAAGGCTGAAATGGCAAGAATTTAGGATTGTTATGCCAGAGAGATTTTAGGCAAGACGCCAAAAATCCAGTTTCCAAATAGAACCTCATTTGTAATGTTTTGACTAAGGTAGTAGGTATTTACATAAAATCACGCCGCTGTGGACGTCCGCAGAGCGTGAACAAACTGTTTAGAAGATAATTTTACAGAAGAAATATAATACGTATACGTAGTGGCTTTTAGAAGAGCAACAAAATTTTCAAGACATTGTCTTATTTGCGACTGCAGCAGACGCAGCTGTGTTTTATAGCAGTGTTTTTGAAATAGGGTTTCCCGCCAAGCAAGTAGCAAGTTGCCGGCAATTTACCGCCTCAATTAAACGCGAGGATAGATTGCATTCGACGTGTTTTACGGGCGCAATAGTTAGCTGCAGATTTCTCAAATTATATGAATTTGTACCACGTAGAAAAGGAAGACATACTCACAATCACATGCTGACGACAGTAACTAGAAAAACTCTCGATTTTCGAGGTTAAGGATGCTTTGCTTTAGCAGTGCCGGAGATCTGGAAGGCCTTACGCAGTTCGTCAAGTTTAGACCCCTCATGGTCTCATGGCTATTGAAGTACGCGCTAGATCGTTCTACCATGGTTTCTACTATGGTTCTACTTACAATGCGAGTCTCGATCTCCACATCCACTTTCTGGTAGATCCTTCTTCGCTTCGAGCCGAGGACAGGAGTGCATAGCAAGTAAGGGGAATGTTGGGAGTCTCTCCGAAGCTGGTCGAGGATGGAAGCAGATAGTCGGTCCACTGTCGCCTTTTCGTACAGGTTGCGCACGCAATGCGGTCTGGAACGCAATGAATGCCCATCATCATCATCGACTTGAATAAACCCACTACAGTTTAGTGTCTTAGCAAAAAAATGGCCGTTTGTAGAAAATTGTTTCCTCTTCTAAACTACGTCTGAGACCAAGATGGGTGTAGAGTAGAAATTAAAAATATCTTTATTTTGATATTTATAAAGTAACTGGGTAAATCCTTAATTACCTTGTGTCAGGTGTAAACAGGCTCTTTTTGAGGGGGTTGCACGCCGTGTAGTGGACTTTGCGAGTGGCAAAGTCGGACAGGCTTCCCTCCGCTGTAACAAACAAATAAACACACATTAATTATGATGATTTACCTACATGTAAAATATTAATAAATACTATCACATCCCAATATAAGGACCTTATAGACGGAACGGAAATCTTTATTAGGAAGTGTCTTAAGAAACTACATCTTAGTAAAGAGCTTATAATAGAGGCCCATGTTTAAAAGGTTTACCAAATAAACTCTGCTTTAAAAGCAAATCTTTGTTTAACCAAGGAAATTGCAATTTTTCGTGAAATTTGCAAAGCCTGACTGAGAGTCAATTTAAAATGAATACCGCCTCGAAAAACTCGTTAAAATGTACAAGTTAGATACAGATACAGATCACAAGTTAGTTTTAGTTGGGTCGGGTTGGCTCGATGTTTTGAACGTGAAATGGACAAATAACTGACGATTATTCAGCCGTCCGCCCCCCGGCCACGGTTATCGGGATTAATTGCTGCTATCTATGCGATACGTCATTTTATTTTGTGTCCGTAAAAGCTCTAATGAATGTTTTAGTTGCAGCCACAGAGTACTATATTATGAATCGATCAACCGAATCTTGCTGTGATATTTTTTTTAGCATTTAGATGGATTGGATTCTTTTTTAAGGGTAAACAAGATATAATACAACACTCAAAGACAAGAACAATGTCATATCTAGGTATGCTAAGCAAGTTGGAATAGGAATGTATGACGTTCAGTGTAGGTAGAGTGATTTCAAATTATTTTCGGAACCCGACCTTTTTACTGTGAAATAAATATGTAGGTACAAAATACTTTGATTTTGTTTACAATATTGATGTACTTGTAAAAAACGTAAATTGTACTATTTGATATTAATTATTCCGTGCCCACAAAAAGTAATAATTGGTAGTAGTTATTTAATATTGGAGACCTCAAGACATTAATAAATTCAATTATCTGTATCTACACGCTGTCAGTGAACTGATTTATTGAATTTACTCGATTCAAATTAATAGGGTTGTGTTACTGTCAGTGATAAATCATATTTATGGTAATATTTAAATCATTCAATTAATTAAAGAAAAAAAGAAAGAAAGAAAATCATTTATTCGGTACAAAAGTTATTACAATTAGAAAACTTAAAAACGAAATAGTCTAATAGCCACACTCGATACCGAAAAGGTTCCTAGCTCAGCATATGCTAACGAAAATAAGAAGGGAATATTTGTTTAAATGTTGTTCGAATATTGGTAGATAAAAAATGCATCGAAAGACGTAAACTAAAACTTAGACATAAACGTTTTTGACAACATTTTGAAGAATTTATGAAATATCTAGGTAAAAGAAATTTGATGCTGATATTAGCTAAGTTGACACTAGCTAAGTTGCAGCATAACTGCCTCCGTGGTCTAGTGGTCTGAGCCATGGGCTGATCTGGGATCCGGAGGTCCTGGGTTCGATTCCCAGGGGGGAACACAAAGTTGATATTTGTTAATTTATCACTTTGTGAGATTTTCCCCAGTTTGGTTAGGACATTGCAGGCTGAATCACCTGATTGTCCGAAAAGAAAAATGATTCCGTGCTTCGGAGGGCACGTTAAGCCGTCGGTCCCGGTCGCTGTCTTTGATAGCGGTCGTTACACAAACCATGTCAGAGGCCTATTAGCTGTGCTATTAGGCGGTTTGAAAACTCTGACACCAGGGTTCATCGGGTCGAATGACTCGAAACCCACACGACAGAAGAAGCATAAGTGAGACCTACAAATAGGGACCATAACTGGTACTCCATAACATAAGTAACAATTTCTTGTATTTCTTGGAGATGTAGGTAATAGTGTCATGAAATCTAATTTCTTTTTTATATTTTGTTTTCGGCTTCTTTGTAATAGTACGCAAGATTCAAATGAAGTAAGCAACCAATAAAGTTCGTATAAAAGCATGGAGCTTGTGCATTAACCGTTGCAACATAGTTCAAGCTGCGTATCGGGCTGTTGGTTTGAGTATCTATTTCCAAAGACCGGTGCACGACTTCATACATTGTTGTTAACTGCCTTTATAAAATGAGAAATAAGGTAAAGCGATACGGGAAAGGCGCGTAACTGTCGCACAAACTGGTACTGGTATGGTATGGTTGTGATTTTGCTGGTCACTGGAATATTTATTGTTACTGCGTTTGAACTAATATTATTGTCGTAGAGAAAAACTAATATTCTTGTTGAAGATGATGATGAGGACGATGAGAGAAAAATATTTGTTTATTTCTTTGTTGGTAGTACATATTATTATGTTATGTAGTCGAATGACTAATTTCATCGAAAATTTAGTAAGTATTTTCTGAAAAAGGTAACAGACTTCTTAGCAGTCAGAGATGTTTTTTTATGCATACTCGTACGTTTAACCCAAATTTTTATTCTTCTATTTAAAATAATGAACAAGCACGGCCTTCGGCCAGAAGTGCGAAGATTTTTCAAACATATTTTCGGCTTCATACCAGAAGAAGTACGAACATTTCTGCTTGGCGCAGTAACAGGCTCGGGGCTTGCACAGAACTCTATATACTCTTAACTAAGTAATACTAAAACTGTCGCTTGGGTACTATCTTTCGTCATAAACTTCATGTTATTCGGTAGAGTTCAAGTGTGTATCACAGCAAATGAGCGATTATGATAGAAGAGTCGTAAACTCTAATTGCCTAGTAGGAGTAAAAGTTTACTACTGGCAGTAAAAGTTACTAATCTCACTTATCATTTATCCAAACAACGTTTGAAGCGTAAAGTTGGGCCTTTAACTTAAAGATACCAGTCGTCGAAAACATTGTCTTCGAATAAATTTTGCAAAGAGTCAATTATGATAAAACAACAATATTCTAAACTAAAATAGAAAAAGAATGAAGTCATCGTTGCTGGCCAATAACAATTAGATTTAGCTTGTCACATGATACGAAAAATTTTCTGTTATTTTTATTATTCTGTATTTTTTCTGAGAACTATCCAAAAATTTTTGTTATTTTTATTATTCTGTATTTTTTCTGAGAACTATCCTAACATGTAAGTACTCGAATTGTATTATATAGGTAATATTCCGGTACATTTCAAAATCCCGCAAACCTCGATAACAGTACGATAGGCGACAATTTGATTTACAAAGACGTTTTAATTTACATTTATTTCTAGATAAGTACTAGTCTTATAAATGTGAGTTTGTTTGTTTGTTTTTCCTTCAGGATTTAATAAGTCCGTCTTACTGACATCCTTTTTTGTTCACTAAAGCAGGAAAATGACAGGTATGGTTTTATTGTTTACGCCGAATTGCGGCCATTGATGATGATCGTTTTGTCCCTGCAGAGTGACCGGTGTCATAGGCTTCTTTTTACCGCAAAAAAAAAAAGCTTATTCTCACGGGAAAACTTTTTTAGCCACAGGCAAAACCGCGGGGCGGAAAGCTAGTTTATTTCCAGATTTATGCTTTGGCTAGTATTTGCATCCCGAGTGGTACGTGGTACATTCCCGCGTCGGTTGGGACATAAATTCCCCGCACAGTGAATGTGAAATGCATTGTATTGTGTGGTTGATTCACGTTTGGTCATTGTGGGAGCGTGTGACAAGCATATTGAATTAAACGGATGGATTGATATTTTATGCGAACAGTTTTGGGATCGTTTTGAATTTCTGTCCGGTATTTACAGGGTGTGTAGAAACGACATGTCTAAAGAGAAAAAGAATTTAGTAAGTTCAAACTTATCGAAAGAACCACCAAAGATCATGACATGAAAGTTTCCAACTTTAAAAAAAATATCGTTCCTGATATGAAAAGCTTTTCACATGATATTTTAAGTTGAAGATCATTGTTTTTATTGTTATTATTTTTATAATGTAGGTAGCACAACCACTTATCTCGTCAGAAGAGGAAAATAATAAATGTATAACTCAATATTCAATTAAGGATACTTATCTATTTCATATCAATAGAGAGTAAGAATATTGAACGAGGTTGGTCTATACAATTGAATTATATTTCAATTCCTAGAAGAATGCTTTTCCACAGGGATTGCGATCTAAATAAACCAAGACGACTTCTTATAGACTAAATTGAATACAGATCGCAAGGCGTGCAAGTGCAAGGTAGCCCATTGTGTTACATCTAGGTACTGAGTTAATAAAACTATAGTAATGTTATTATTGGTGTTAATTCAGGACGCACTATTACTAATTCTAATTCTTAGTAGCGCTGTCACTTTCTTAAATTTGACATAAGAACAGGATAGCAAACAAACACGTGACTTTGACGTTCTTAATTTGACGTACGGCGCTTTAAATAAGGAATGACCATAGAGCGTGCTCACTAATTTTAATTAATTTAAGCAGTCTTATGTCAGATAAGAAATGTCAAACTCACGCATTTGTTTGCTATCCTGTTCTTATGTCAAAGTTAAGAAAGTGACAGCGCTACTAAGAATTAGAATTAGTAACTGGACGGCGTGAATTGAGGCCATTGTAAGCTGTTTTTCTTCTTGGGAATAGAGCCAAAAGTGGGATTGAGGGGGTTGAAAGTGTAGGTTTATTGCAATTTCAGTGAGGGGCTCACAAGCTGTCACTAATGTCACTGTAGCATTTATCAAAAAAGGGCGATAACGGGTTTTTAATAGAGACGTAAAGACACAAGCGAGATTTTATAGGGATACCTTTTCTACAGTATAATATTAAATTCCACTGCTTATATCCAAGCAAATAATGCAATAAGTTATTTCTGATATTGTCCAAGTTATCTCGTCTGTATGTATCAAAGGCTGTCGTCCTTGGGATAGCATCCCCGCGGGAACGCACGCGCAGTTCGCGTCGCCGTGGGTGGCTGGAATTCCAATCAAATTGTAGCTGGGATTTTTTACTGTTTATTTATTATGACATGTTCAAGGTTCAAATTACCTGAATAGCGTCAAAATATGATTATTTAAGATTGGTTACTGCTACGTTTGAAATAACATCTTATTTTTAAATTGATGCAGGCTGAAGTAACTGATTGTCTGACAAGCAGGCGGTGTAAAGACTATGGTCACAGCTATGGTTTCGTTACCGAACAGCCCACAAGAAGATTTTAAACAATTATGTAAATTATGTCTCTCAGATAAAAAGTCTTTCTAGATAGAGCAAACAGCATTTCGATCATAAATTATGCTTATCAGAGCTTTGCTGGCGAGAGTATGTCTGCGTTTCCAAACAAGAAGTACTTATAACAGGCTTTATGTTCACACAAAGCCGAAGCCTCGCTAAGGGCAAGGTTCCGGAGGTCACAGGAAGGACTCGCAAGGGCGGGCATCGGCACACGCATGCAAAACTGGTTCTTAGACCTTAACTAGTTGCAGAAGATGCTCCGGACGCTTTACGAACTAATAAAAGATCGCTTCTGGACTGTGAACAGATGATTTCTTCTCTCATGGACTTTTCCTTGTATTTTGCTGTACCTACGTAAACTCTTTTTTTTTATAGTTTAAGGTAGCCACCAAGCAAATGATCCACCTTATGGTAAACAAACAGCACCGTAGCATTAAACACTTACTATCGCAAGTTTACTAGTGGAATAGCACAGTACCTGAAGAATAGCAAAGTGTGTTGCAAGTAAAAGATGCTGTGGACTAAATCTCTCAGAGACTTTTCCCTATATTGTCGCCACGTAACCGCTGAATCATAACGATCTTCTTTTATCTAAACTTGTGACGTCTAAAATACATAAAGGAGACCGAAGAGGAAAACTGCCTCCCAAGACTGCCTCAGATAGGTACTTGGAAACTCGGACAACTCCACAGTAACGTCGACGAACTACCGAGGGAAGTAATTCGCACGCAATCGGCCGTAGCAATTTATCGGCTTACAACTTATGAAAAGATTCCAAAGGAACAGAAGTTGGAATGGGAAATCAGTTTGGTAGTGAATGTATTCTGCTTTAGGATTCTTTAAGATGCGAAGAATAATAATATGGTTTCCCCAACCGAATTTAGGTGACGGCGGCCAGTCCCAGAGATCAACCATCTATCGGGACCAAAATTTTCAGTACCGGAGTGATTGCGCAACACACAAGTGCACTCTCTATTTCTTCAATCTCTTGTATTGTTATTCAGAGAATATTTTGAGGTTTGAATGACCAAATACCTACTCCCTCCCACCATCAACACCTGGTGCCAAACAAAGCAGTATCCTATATTCCGTTTGGTAGGTATAGTATGGAAATGTCAGTGCTTTTGCGGTGGTCTCTTCTGGGTAAGGTTGCTCTATCGTCTATTCTATTTCATTGCTATCAAATTATCTGGTTCTCTGGTGGTCCAAATTCAGAAAACGAATTCGGGAGCAATAACGTTACTTTCAGATTCCAGTGGGATTTATCTCAGGACATTCTGCTCTGCACATCCATCATCATTTTGATGGTTCCTTGTGATTAATGGACGACAGCTTAGACCGAACTGGTTAATAAGTTAACATTACGAATCAATTTATTTGCTAAGATTAGATTGATAGAACTATAGTCTATGAGATTGCAAATCCTACTTACATATTCTAGTAAAAATTACATACTTGTAACATCGACATAAAGTAAGCTTTTTACTTTAAAAATCACAGCAGATTTTTATGGCTTGCCCATGAAATATAAAATCTTAACTTTGAAGGGCTTTAAGGGTTTTAGCCTAAGCCACAGGTATGCGTGTTAGGATTAACCACTATAATCTGGCTTCTTCAGGGCATTTTACATTCTTGGTGCACGGCTCGTCGGCTTTTTTCAATTACAATGAAGCCTGTAGGCTTAGCAAGGTGTCCAATTACTGGACGTAAGAGCCTTGAACCTAATATCTATGTAACTCTACCTACAGATTAAGTGCAGAAATAAATACATCAATTTACAACATTGTTAGGAACTTTATAAATAGAATTTAAGGATTTTGCTAAGTATATCCTTGCAAAGCTATTTTAAGTTAGCAAAGTGCTTTTAGATTTTTGAAAATTATGACGACACAAACTAATCTTTTTAAATAGTATGTACAGGCTCTACTCCTAATATTTTACGAATGTTTTATTATTAAAAGGATTAAATTAATAATTATAATATTGTTAAAGGGAATGTAAGGCTATATGAGGCATGTCTATTGCGTTCTTGTCAATTCCATTGCAGCGCATGAGTCACCCGTCGCAGTATATTTCGGGATTGTCTGGGAACCACTACAAATGCGGACCGACGGCTCTCTGCCTATTTGTCTCATTGTAAATCACTCCAACTGATCACTCTGCGACGAACAAGGAATCCGTACAAGTTGCTTAACACTTTATTAATGAGAAAAAGATGTGACGACATCAATATCGAGTGTTTACAAGATGCGTATTGAGTTTGGAACAAATTTGTTTAATATAATAAGGTGCTGAATAATAAAATTGTTGACCAAAAGCTCTACGGAAATCTTGTTTTCTAATAAAGCGGACTCAGCGATAAATAAGGAGTGAGCTCCAAATAAACACATATTCATTTCTAGGAGCAAAGCAGGGGAGCCTTCATGAATTGCTGATATCAGCTGTATTCTAAGACGCTTCCTTTGCGAATAACGTTGCATAAATTTATATTATGAGCTCAAATTTTAGCGTGTAGTTTCCTCGAGGAAGTGTTTACTGATCTGGCCGAGACGTCGACTGGGGCGTGGAAGGGTCGTGAATTAATGAACGTGTTTTGCCGTCGCAAGACACTAAAGAAAGTCCCTCTATAGGAACTTTGGGCGGAACGACCTGTGCACATAATGAAGATGGTGTCTCCCCCAAATAGTCCAAAACAAGTAAACGACGCACTAGCGCGTGTGGCGTGGTCGCGGGACATTAATTCGCACTAACGCGTACACAGAGACCGTTTAATCAACGCCTAATGCGTCGTAACACTTAAAATTCATTAAAATTAACTTCCAGGTTCGACATGAGCACGTGCGAAGGTAATTGTTCATCCGAAATTGGTTTATTACCTCAACTGACTAATTGTAAAGGGTGCCACATGATTTATTTCAGGCACGTGAAATTGCTTTCCGAATTTTCCATGCAATTTGCGAAAGAAACTTTGTTTTCAGTGCCAGAGCTATCATCTCTGTTTAGTAAACAAATATGTAAACGAAGGCAAAATTATGCCAACATCTTTATGGGGAGTGGAGGGCGTGAGAAAATGGTCAATAACTTCCTATAAAGTCGGTGAACCTAAAGTTTTCCGTCTACAGCTGGTGTACGTTATTACAAGTAAGGGTTATGATATGAGGGTATCCCGGGTAAGATGGCGGCGGCGGGAATACGGCTGCTGGTCGCGATGAGAGTTATCACAACCGCAAAACGAAGCCCTCCACTCACAATGGCAGACCTTTTAGTTTACAGCCGAAATTCCCATTTCCCTTAAAAGGGTCGTCTGCCTCGTTATTAGGAAAATTGTAGCAGAATTTTCAATATTATCTCGTAATTTGGTGATTTTAAGTTAAAGTTTTGCGATTCTAGTTTTAAAGGACGAGTTAAGTTTGAATTTGACGCCATGGAAATGGTTATGGGTATTTTAATGGTTTCTGACTAAGAAGGCATTATTTGTAGGCTATAAAACCGTCAATTTTATTGCTTCAACAGCGATCATATTTCCACTTCCCATATTGTTCAGAATATTTCGTATCCCTTAAATTGTTACAAAAGATTTATCTTTTGTCGTTCCTCGCCGTTGCTAAACTAACTGTAAAACGTACGGATGAAAAGATTTATAATATGGTTATGGAAAGGGATCCCGATATTTTTCCAAGCGGAAGGATTCGTTTAGCTTTGTTTAAAGGTCCAGCAGCTGAAAGCCGAGTCAAGGGATTTCCGGTCAAGTAGCCCTGGGCAATGCGGATTTTCATCATTAGCCCTTGAAATCAGTTTTTTTTTATTAAACTCCTTTTAGATTATGCCTTGACCGTTTTTCGCGTGGACAAGGAAATAGGTACCTATGAGTTGTAACTATGTACGTCAAACATACTTTTGAACTTTCGTTCGAAAACACAGCCGTATGAAATGCTTCGAGCTGGCTAAAGTAACTTTCAGTGGATCTCTGTGGTCGAAGGTGTGAAATGCGTTAGCTTGCGAAGCACGTGCCCTCATTTACGGGTGCATAGTTCGGCTTCTGTTCGGCATAATCGACCGACTCCGTCAACCCTCAGCATTCTTTATGTGTACGGGGGTAATGGTGCGCAAAATTGAAAGGTACGGTTTTTCATGCGATTGAAAATTGTTTTTGATTGATTATATTTTAGTAACAATCATGAGGATTTAGGTATTGGAAAAATCGATCTGCAAATAAGTTTATTTGTTGGCTTAAAATAAACGAAAATCTCGTTATCTACAATATTTTGTAATAATTTTATGCTAGCGAAAGAAACATACGGTTTAAAATTCAGTTGCGATTCAGATTTCAGAATAATCGTTAAATTTATACAGATATAAATATTAAATGTAGGCACTAGGTATTAATGATTGTGCTGCAAGTGTGTTATAAATAGGAGTTGCACGCGGTTAACTCAAAGGAATTTCTGTGTAATAGTGTTCTGTGCGTACAGTCAGTGCATCATAATTACTGCCTATGCACTCTAATTTAGTTGGATTTACTAAAGTGTTATTATCTTCAAAAAACTTAAGGAGTGACTTTTGTTCATTGATTTGTTTTAAGACTATTTCCACGGTGTCAACAGTTTTGGTCGAAGTTATACAGAATTGGTTTTCGTTTTCTATATAAAAAACTAAGTTTCTTTTGTCTGTTTTCTTATGTCTTTTGATAGAAGACTACCCAGTTTCGTAAACAAACATGATTTACCTACCTCTTTGTTTATAATTATGAGAGCGTTTGTTTAGATAAGAAAGGCTGTCAAGGTTTAAAATTGTGATAAGAACCTACCTACTACTCTATTTATTTAATCGTATGGCGTTTATACATAGGCGGATACTATATAGCTAAGGCTGTACAGTGAGTGTACGCTATACGGATGAAAGAGTCGAGTGTACGGCCTACGGAGTGTAGTGTACCAGATTACTGGCATCTTCTGAGCGGCCTTGGAGCGGCGCGTTACCCCGCGATTGTAGCTTCATATCAATTTGCCACACAGCGATTTACTATGAAGCAGTTACTCATTTTTTGTTTAGCTTTATTCTTCTATATAGATAATCCTATAGATTTAAAAAAAAAACATAATCTGTTATTAGAAAAAAAGTCTTCTAGGTCTGCTGACTGCTTACAAGTTCACTTTAAAACTTTTCCTTCACAAATCTTTGTCTATTTCTTCTGTTGTGTGGTTTATTAGGCCCACATAAATCCTGGTGTCAAAGTTTTATAGGCTTCTGAAAGAACTGAAATGGTTCTTTCTTAAGACAGCTTAAAAACGTGGTATTTCCATAATACCTATACATACGCGTGTGTTATAAATAGAATAAGTAAGATAATCGAATAGCTGGGTGATGGTTAATAACATTATTGTTGAAACCTTACAATACTATAAACTAAAACTGCTATAAAAGAAAAAAAACTTCAAGAAATTTTATTAATATTATTCTGGCGAAAAAAAAAAAAGAATTAGAATAGAATATAAGATTTACTTTAGCAGTTTTTGCTCCTACTTCAATAATAATTATTCTTTCTAAGAATCATTTTCGTCCACAGAAATGTAACTTTTTTCATCAAAATGAAATGAACAACG